>PVKE010031172.1:7374-19296 GCA_004027555.1 Craseonycteris thonglongyai
TCTTTTTGTCTTCAGTGCATAGTTATTTCTATTTTACTTTTTGACAGATAGAGAGAGAGACAGAGACAGAGACAGTTAGAGAACCGAACTGTGGGAACTCCCCAGTTCAGCACGTGGGTCCTGCCTGGGCCGGAGCCGGGATTCGATCCTCGGTCCTCATGGCCTCAAAGCGAGCGCTCAACCCGCTGAGCCGTCACGGCTTTTCCCTGTGATTTTGATTATAATAAAAATTTCATACCTAAGACTTACCCATTTTTTCTTTAGTATTTATTTCATTGAAGAATTATTTTTAAAAATAGCTCAATTTTGAATGAATCTTTAAAATAACTATGTAGTGAGAAACTCTGCTGCTGGGGTTGACAAACCTTGTAAAGGGACAGATAGTTAATTTAAGTTTGCAAGACAAAAGATCTCTGTTGCAACTACCCTAAAATTAAGAGCAAAACCACTCATAGATACAACATAAATAAAGAAAGCAAGGCTGTGTTCCAGTGAAACTACTTCTAATAAAACAGGTTGATAGCCAGATTTGACCCAAGGGCCATAATCACCAACTCCTGATTTATTCACTAATCTGTCTTATTACAGAAAGCCTTTTAATTTATTTTTAGTCACTTAGGACAAAATAATCTAATACCTTTTATTCTAGCTGAATTAGACAATCACAGCAAGACATGACATGACTAATGGAGAGATAGTAGACTATTAGTGAACTCCATCATACTGGTTTTCACTTTGGTTCTGTTATTAACTATGTCATCCTCTCTGGACATACAAAGAAAAGTTAGTCAAAAATATTCCTTCCCTTTTTTAATCTTTCAGTATAAACATTTCTTTTCCCTGAAAAATAAGATAATTAATAATGCTTCAGTTTGTGAAGTATGTAGCCTTAGATCATTATTAGCTTTGTCCAAAAATATCCTTAACTTTATGTGATTATATAAATAGGAATACACATTTACATAGGAACCTGGCTTGAAATAAGGATACTTTAACTTCTTAGTCTTGGATTGTTGTGCCCACACCTGTCCTGTATGATTTTTGAATGTATATATATTTTTATTTCACTGTATTCACTCACAAAATCATTGTCTTTAATTCTCTATAGGTAGTTTAAACTTAGCCATTGATTGAAATGTTTTAGGAAACTTTTTTTTTTTTGGTCTGATTCAATAAAGTAAAAGTAATTGTCTGGTTTGCCTCCTGATATCTGATGAAATGTATTCTGTGATGAAATTTCTGAGTATGATGGAGAGCAGAAGATGTATTCTTAATACACTAAGCTGTATTTGTAAAACAACTGTTCCACACTCTATTTTGTAAAACTTAATTTGGCCAAGTTGTTTTTCTGCTGTTTATACATTGCTCAATCTTACAAGGAGCTATGAAGATGAATAAATGCAAAAATTCTTGAGATTCCAGTTTAGGTCATTCAAGGAAAATGACTGTGATGCTATGCACTATGGAATTTGCATTGGCACCTTAGGAATGGTAGGATCTGAGTGACTTCAGAAAGTATGATCTGGAGATAAGGAGTTGATTAGAAATCCACTCAGAATTCTAAAACTTCTCTTTTCATTCCCTTTGCCCAGGCCTGATATAGCTCATCGTTTTGTCTAAAAGAGCAATTTCTTTCATATTGTTATAACTTTTTGGAGACCTTGAACAGAAAAGTAAGGTAATTTAATGGTGCTTATTATTTAATGAGTTGGAATTAATTAGCAGCATTATCTCTTCTTTGTGTTATAAGTGAAGTCAGTTGAGATGGGGATGTGGCTAAATGTGGGGGTCAGAACATTTGGCTGTGACATCAGTGAAATTTCTCCTTGAGGTCTTTTGAAAAAGATGATAGTATTTATAAAACCCTAGTTCAGTTGAATACTGTATGTGATCTTGAATGTATTCAGGGAAAAATGAAAACTTTAGAAATCACTATTGATAATGAAATAGGTTTTAAAAGTTTCCAAAAGGCATTTTTTTTTCTTTGAAACCTATTTGACTTCTAGAGGATTAAAAAGAGGGGAAGAACCTGGAGCTCATTTTCTGCATTTATTTGCTTCAGTTTCATTGAGCATTCTTTTCTCATAAGCACAGTGCTATATTATAAAATACAATATTTTCTAAATACCAAGAATAAGTTTTGGTTAAGAGTGATATCTGACACCATATATTTGATTCCCCCTCCCTATACCACCCTCCACCCCCCCAGCTCTCCCACCCTTACCCTCAGGTAACCACTAAGCTATTGGCTCTGTCCATGAGTTTTTGTTTCTTTGTTACTTTCAGTTTTATATTCCACCCATAAGTAAGGGCATATATTTCTTTATTCTTTCAGTCTGACTTATTTCGCACATAATGTGATATATAGACAATGTAATGTAGAATTGTACACCTGGAAACAATGTAATTGATATCAATCAATGTCATCCCAATAAATTTAACAGTTAAATAAAAAAAAAAAGAATGATGTCTGATAAGTGAAAAAAATCATGAGAACAAAAACTTTATGAAGTACGGTATGGTAAACCCACAAATATCCTTCTGAAATCTTTTGGCTGAAACTTTGGGATGTTATACAACTCAGCCCAAGGATGGTAATAGTATTTGCTGTTTGTATAACACCCATCCTCTAAGGAGCTAAATTGAGTTCACAGGTATTTTATAATGAAACCTCACACCACGGCCTAGGGAAGGAAAGTGGGTACTTTCATTTTATTAGGAAAATAAGAAGGAAGGTGGATGGCTTATCCACATTTTCAGAGTAGGCAGGAAATAAGCCTTTCAAATTTTCTCCTAATTTCTTTTTTATAAAAATGAATTTCTTTCTATGACAATAAATATTTCTTTTCAGTAGGAGTACTGATAAGAATATGCTCAGCTGGATGATAGAATGTAGCAAAGGACAGATTCTCCTCCTTCCCTACGCAGTTTACGATCTAAATAAGACAAACAAGACAAGACAAGAAAATACAAAGAGTTTGAGTTTAATTTACACTGCCCAGAAATAGTTGGCTCCTGGTTTTAATTTCTTCTCTTCAAGTCACATACTTATTTTATCTTTTGCATATTTTGGCAATATATCCAACAAAGAGCTATCAAGCTATTTAATTTGTTTTTTTGGTAAGGCAGTTTACGTCTGGGTAATGGATTTGTACAGCAGTTATAGCCTGTAATGTGGCTAAGTGTTCTGATTGACAGAACACCCACATTCAGGCTTGTTTATTTTTTGATAAGGAAAATGCCAGCTAACTTAGTCCATATGTGCTCTTCAACAGGATGAGGCTTATTCACATGTAATGGACAATTATTTAAAAATAAAATGACAAGAATTATAAGAAAAATAATACATATAAAACCTGGATCTTTTCCTTTCTCCTTTTCACTTAAAAATATTTTTCAGGCGTTTAACCACTAACTTTATCAATATGTTTTTTTAAAAAATTAACCCCATTGCTTAAACTTTTCACATCAGGATGTTTTAATCTTATTTGAAGGAATAGAAATTTAAAAATATAGACAGTTTGGGAAAATAAAGCAAAAGTAAATACAAAGAGTGACAAAAAATGTATACACATTTTAAGAAAGGAGAAAATTGTATTAAAATTGCAATCCTCAATATATACTGAAAACAAAAGATGAATACAAGTCATGTTTGACTTCTACAATTATAAGAGGTGTTCAAAGTGGTTACCATCAGCGTCCAGACAGTTCTGATTATAGTGAACAGCTGCTTGAGCAACATTAACCGAAGTGTTCACTTGTATCACTGCATGCTGTTTCAATTTACCATGTATCTCAAACTTAATCATGAATGCGTGCAGTTGTTAGGCATGTTAGAGGTTCTGTTGCATACTCACTCCTCCATTGTCATTGTACTTCCACAACATTCTCGAATTTCAAATACCACTTCACAGTGATCTTTCGCTCTTTGAATGACAGCCTTGCTTGTGCCATTTCCTTTGACTGTCCTGCCTGTTGCATGGTGATGCTGGCATTCATTTGATTAATACCATCTTTTAGCACATGTCATATTACATATTGCTACCCTAATTCAATTCAGCTTCAAAAAGTTAATTCATAGATAACTTCTCTTAAAATCTGTATACTACATTTTTTGGCACTGCTGGTATATAAAGCTTTCTATTCATACAGTTCAGGTAGTAGAAATCCTATAACTCAAGCAAACTAGAGCTAAATTTAGAAATTACCAGTAAGCCTCTTTCATAAATTTTGGAAGACGATTAAAACACTGGAAGTTTTCTGAAGTCCTGACCATAACACCTGTTGCCTCACTGCTTTTGTTGAGAGTTTGTTAGTTCTTTGTCAGAAAAATGAATCCAAGCACTGTCAAGAACTATGAAGGGTCTCAAAGTTAGCTTACTTATAAGTTAACAAGTTAGCTTATTATAGTTTGGTTCTAGATGCTGACAGAGGACATGAGATTCCTGGGTCAGGGATAAAGGACTTTTTCACTCACTAGAAAGCAAGCAGCAGGAGCTTCATGCCCAGCAGTTCTCTTGACCTACATTCTCATAAGGTGACAAGAGTGCAGCCCAAGTGCATCATAGAGCTTGGAGCCCTGGATTCGGGAAATTAAAGTTCTTATAATGTGCAATAAGCAAACCTGCATAACTTTTGCTGAGATAAGCAAGATTTTTACTTTATTGGTCAGTAGTACACCTGTCTTCTGTTCTGGAGGGGTACATGTCTCTACTGTCTAAAGCTATTTTTGCTATTCAGACATCTTTGAAAATATAACCTAGGGCAAAAAAGACAGTTGTATTTAGAAAATGTGCAGAAATTCAAGAGATCTATAGAGAAAAATCTCTTAGGAAACATTTTCACTAATGCTTCAAATTATGATGCAAACTTGATATTTCTGATTCTAATATAAGAATTATTTATTATGAGGAAGCGCGGGATGGCTCAGTGGGTTAAACATTCTCTTTGCAGCCCTGGGGACTGAAGATTAAATCCTGCCCCTGCCCTGTGCAGACCCATATGTTAAACTGGGGTATGCTTCCCATGTGGGACGCCCCTCATTCAATCTTACCCCCCGGTTTGGACCCTGGCTTGAGGGGGGGCATGCCTCTCATGCAGGCAACCCCAAGTCCAGTTCCCGCCCTGCAGGGCCACCACCCTCCTGTGTGAAATAAAACCAAGTGGAAAGCTGATGACATACAACTATGGAGACTGGTCTTGGCCCTCCCCACTCTCTCTGTCTCTGTCAAAAACAATAAAATAAATCCTTAAAAAAGATTAGTTATTATGGATCTAATCTGGTACTACAATTTTGGTTTATCTCTTGACTGGGAATAAGAAAAAGCGGTTAGGAAACATTAATTTACTTTTTCAAAAGAAACAAAATGACCTGAACACATTTATTTATATTTCACTACTGCAGAATCAGTATTAGGGCACTAGGACAAAATAGGTGCTCAAAAATTATTAGGTGAATGTTTTCTAAGAAATACTACAACTTGGCTAACCTGAAAAATAGTGACCCATAATGGTTTCTATAGGCCATTGATAAATGAAATATAAAATTATTTGAATTTGACACAGTTTGGGAAATTATATATTAGGCATGGGCTAGATTATATGTTAATGAGAAAATGATGGTAACAAAAATAATGATATGTATTAACTTCATTTAATACATTTAAATTTCTTGTAAAGAGTTCAGGGCATTTATAAGCATCATATTATTACATTTTACTTTCACCTTGAACAATGCAGATGTAATTAAATACCTATTACTGAAGTAGCTATGATATTATGTAGAGTTTTACTTGGAAGAATAAATAATACTGACAGTTGTTTTGTTAAAATGTGAATTAATTTAAACTCAAAGTTTTATTATGGCAAATAAATATGGTGATTGTGCAGTAATACAGTTTTAATATTTTGACCATTTCTATAAAGTAAAAATCATTTATATTTTCAATAAAAATGGAAAAAAACAGAATAATAATATAATTTAGGTTTTTAAAAAAGCTTATTTTTTTTAAATTTACTATTTGGGACATACAAAAATATAATATAAACTATAGCATAGAGAATTCCCAACTAAAGCCTTGTAATATGTCACCCATAGCTGACCTTTAAGTATTATTCCTTCTCATCCCATTCTTCTGCCTTCTTACAAGACCCAATAATCATCATAAAATGTGCATTTTCTGACTACTAAGCAAAGGTTAACATATTCTTTCCAAGTTTTTATTTGTAAGGCCTATCTACTCATTTTCTCTTTGTTCATTTATTTGTTAAGGGTAAATAATTGTGCTAAAGATAAAGTATTCAAAGTCGAGGCAAACATGTCCTTCAGTTTGGCAGGTCATTATGATGGTTTGGGACATGCTGTTGAACTGTTGACATTAGGCAAGAATTTGTGGGTTGCTATAGCATCCAAGATTTGTTAGCAGGATCTCATTCCACTAGAGCACATGTGTTTTTCTAGACTCCGTGGTGATCTTGGAGAACGTTAGGGATGAAATAACAGATTGTCTTCAAATGCTTTAGTCCAGCTCTGATTTTTATTGGCACTTACATATTCTACTGTTTACTTCATTAAGCAAAATCTGTTTCTCTTGCGTCCCATGCAGAACGTGAAGGATGATGGACAGCATGTGTGGCGACTCAAGCATTTTAACAAACCTGCCTACTGCAATCTTTGCCTGAACATGCTGATTGGCGTGGGGAAGCAGGGTCTCTGCTGCTCCTGTGAGTGTTTTTTTTCTGCCTAGACATCAGCACCTCAAGCGAGGAAAGGTTGATTTTTACGGAGTAGTCTTACGGAATACTCACGAATAATCCTGACCCTTCTTGTAGCTACGTATGATTTATGCTTTCCTGTGGTTTCTGGATGTTTAGGTCACTCCAGTTTTAACTTTGTTCAGTTTTGGGAAACCTTCCCTTGGAAAAAAGTTAAGGACATTTTCCAAATCTTTAGCCATTTTCTTTCCACTGTAGTTTAATTTATGCATTATTCCCATTTCTACTGGAATTACTATAAAAATTCTCACCAGTTTCTTATATTTATCCTTTTCCACCCTAAGTTAGTCACTTTATTCATAGTGACTTCTCGTGAGTCAGTTCCTTCAGGTCTTTTTAAAAACAGTTAAATCAATTGATTGTCAGCTTGAACTCAAATTAAGAAATCACAAGAAATACAAGTTTACCACATTAGGCACATTATTTTTTTATTTTATCATGAAGAAAATTTTCATATGTGGTTAATGGATATTGGAACTCAGCATTGCTAGTTCATGTGGTACAGCCATTAGTTATATTTCAGTACACATATTGTACTTTTCATTGTATTCTATTAAGTGAGTACTGCTCATTAAAACTTTCTAATAGTTTACATTGCAGTTCACTTGTAAATCACCTAAGTATTTTAAAATTGATACTACCTGTGCCTGAGAAACTTTGACACCTGATGCTCCTGTTAAAACAGAAGGTGTTTTGTGTTCTCTTCAGTAAAGTGGGAAGTTGTCTTGGTCCAGCAGTTTATCTGTCTACATCTATTTTTCTGCTACAAAACCATCAAATTTATTAAATATGTCCCATTTTTATGTGTTTACAGTAAATCTAATTTCTGACTTGGCTTCTTTATAGTATGTTATTTTCAGATGTTATTTTTAGCTAGTAACTTCTTTGGCAGTATATCTGTGAATTGATTTTCAGATCTATTATTTGACATTGACAAACATGTCTCATATATTTGACCTCCTTTACCCTCTTCTGCCACCTCCCCTCCCCTCTTATCCTCTGGTAACCACTAATCTGTTGTCTGTATCCATGATTCTTTTTTTTGTTGTTGCTTTCAGTTTTATATCTCACGTATCAGTGAAGTCTTACGGGTCATGACTTCTGAGTGGTGAACACGCAATGCAATATATAGATGATGTATTATAGAATTATACACTTGAAACCCTTATAATTTTACTGACCAATGTCACCTCAATAAATTTAATAAAAAATAATTAAAAGAAACTTGTCTTAGTGCCACATTTATGTGATTTCTTAAGTACTTATGAATTTTAATAAAGTCACATGAAATTGCCAGGTGTTGACTTCAGAGGGCAGTTTCTGGTGGCTACATTCGAAAGGCTAGTTACACTAGAACATTCTCCATGTGCAAAGGAAATACTTTGTTTTCAAATTTCTATTGTTAGAAAAATAATTTTTTTATGGTTGATTCTATTGATGGGACTATAGAAAACAAAATTATAACTCTTAAATAAGGTGAGAGATATCATGTAAAGAGCAAAAATTTTGCTCACAAATTTTAACTGGTTATTGTGGTAAATGTAATACTCGTTATTGTCAATATAGAAGAGGAAACAATGTTTTCTTAATGTTGCCAAAGAAAATCACAAATGTGAATATTTTGGAAAATATTTACTATATAAATATTATGTGGATTTAGTAGTTTTTATTCTAGTTTTGTGCAGTGGTGGGTTTTTGTTTGTTTTATTAAGAGGGATACATGGTTATTTTTTATTTAACTTTTGTTCTATGTATTTATGCATTTAGAAATCTTAATTTGGAAACAGTGTTTTATTAAAAGAATATCTATTTATGACTCCAAGTTATATTCAGAATCAAGCCATGAAATAATTTGAAAATACCTACAAAATAGGAGAAGCTGGGATGGCTCAGTGGGTTAAGCACTCGCTTTGCAGCCCTGGGGTGCGAGGAATGAATCCAGTCCCTGACCTATGCGGACCCATATGCTGAACTTGGGTGTGCTTCCCATGCGGGAGGTCCCCAGTCCAGTTCCCACTCTGCAGCCCCTGCCCACCTGTGTGGAACTAAACCAAGTCAAAAACTGATGATGTACAACTATGGAGACTGTTCTGGACCCTCCCCCTTCCCTCTGTCTCTTTCTCTGTCTCTCTCTCTCTCTCTTTAAAAAAATGTAAAAAAAATATACCTACAATATTTGTCCCAGTTTTACGTCATAATGTATATATGTACATACACATACCTATATATGTTTTTATGTGTATAGATACATATTTGCATATAACTACAATTCTGCATATGTATGTACAGCATATGTTTCCTAGTAAAAATTGTGTTTTGGTTTTTGGACGAATAGTTCCATTGATGGCAAACAAAGAATGAACTGTTACTAAAGGCCAGGCATGTATGATAATATCTTTTCTCTGGCAATAGACTTATCAACCATTTAAGGTTTAGATAGATCAATGGACAAAATAGCATAAACTCACAGGCTTCTATTACCACACTGTCCAGCTGCTCTAATGCCTATACTTTATAAAATATGCATCTCTTTCTTCTAGAAAATGACACCAAGCCATTTGGCAATCATCAATTTGTCTTTAATATTTTTGTCATCTGGAAATTATTGTGAAAAATTTGAGGGAGTTTTGATTTAATTAAGCATTTCCTGTTATGCCATGATGGAGAGTCTTGGTTGTTCACATGCATAATATTTCCTGTACTAATTGGCCTTTTGGTAAAACAGCCCACTTGGATTTTTCCTTGATGTGGCTGATTGGATAGATTAGGGTACAGTGGACATGAAATGAGATTCTGCTAATGTCATTCTTTCCCTATAAAATTGCAATCATGACCAAGATTAGCTTTGAATATGTGTGCCTATTTTCTTACAGTTTGCAAGTACACAGTCCATGAGCGCTGTGTGGCTAGAGCCCCTCCTTCTTGCATCAAGACCTATGTGAAGTCCAAGAAGAACACTGATGTAAGTGTGTGGCAGGGCCGGCTCTCTGAGGGTGGCGTTTGTGAATGCCTCCTCTTACTGTGATGCTCTTATACTGTTCTAGGTCATGCACCATTACTGGGTGGAAGGCAACTGCCCAACCAAGTGTGATAAGTGCCACAAAACTGTTAAGTGTTACCAGGGCCTGACAGGACTGCATTGTGTTTGGTGTCATATCACAGTGAGTACCAATGGGAAACAAATCTCTAGATTTCATTCACACTGTAGACTGCATATCTCATACTCTCCCCGACGTCTACCCTGAAAGATCATCCTGAATTTCAGATGAAGTCAGCACAAAACCATAGATAGTTCCTATTTTATCTGGCTACTAAAGGGATCATGGTCAAAGTCAGATTTGTCCATACAAAATCCAGAATTTTAGTGGCAATCCTAGAGATGATACTATCTTACAGTATCAAATGTGCTCCCTGAAGCCCTAGGAGTTTACCAGGAACATAATTAGAATCCATGGCTAGGGGTGGGCAACGAATGTGAGCTACTGACTGGTTAGAGCTCAGGTCTCTCTCCACTGCACAATCCTATTCTGGTAGAGTTTTCTCTTTGACATATTGTAAGTGTATTTTAATCACACTGTAGAAGAAAGGACAGTGTGATCCAAAGATTTAATTATACAGTGAAGATTCTAAGATCAAGGAAAGTTCAGCAAATTGCTCTCGACCACATGGTTAAGTAGAGATTCAAGTGGGTTCACATTGTAGTTCTTCATGCTTCTAAGAACTCACTTTACCCTTGCACAACATTTTGTTGCCTTGTTCCTTCAGTTAAGTAATAAATTCAGGAATAAGAGATACAAAGTTAAATTCATTCATGGCATTGACAACTGAGAAAGAAAAGGTAAATTCTTTTCTTCTAGGCAACTTTAGGACTCCACCCAGATTGCATGATTGTTAAAGCCTACTTCTGCAGTAAACTCACTTACTAGATAATACCTCTGTTTCACATTTAATTTCTGGAAATTAATTAGAGTATTTTTTTTAATGTTTTTTAAAGATTTATTTTATTGCTTTTGACAGAAACAGAGAGAGATGGAGAGAAGGGGGAGGGTCCAGAGCAGTCTCCATAGTTATATATCATCAGTCTTCAACATGGCTTCATTGCATATAGGTGGGTGGGAGCCACACAAAGCAGGAACTGGGCTGGGGCCTCCCACATGAGAAGCATCCCCCCTCATGCCAGGGGCCAAAGTGGGCTGGGGGGACTAGAACCAAACTGGGGGCCTCCCACATGAAAAGCACACACCACTTCATCATATGGGTTTGCATAGGCTGGGGTCAGGATTCAATCCTCAGTTTCCAGGGCTGCAAAGCGAGTGCTTAACCCTCTGAGCCAACCTGGCTTTCCCAGAATGTTTATTTTTAAGAATAGCTATTTTTGGAGATGCCAGGATGGCTAAGCGGGTTGAGCGCTTGTCTTATAGCCCTGAGATCTGAGAATCCTATCCCAGTACTGCCCCATGGGGACCCATGTGCTGAACTGGGGTGTGCCTCCAGTTCGGTTCTTGCTGGGAGGCCTACAGTTTGGCTCCCACCTAGGCGTGCTTCCCATGTGGACGCCCCCAGCCCAGTTCATGCTCTGTGTAGCCCTGACCCTCTGGCCAGGTTCCTGCCCTGCACAGCCCTGTACCCATCTGTAGAGTGAAACTATATAAAAAAAACCAATTATGTACAACTATGGAGAATGCTCTGGGCTCTCCCACTTCTATGTCTCTTTCAATCAATAACAATTAAAAAACAAAAAAAGACAACACAGTAAAAAAATTGTTTGAGACTTGGATTTTGTGTATTTTCTCTCTTGATGGTTTGTCCAGCTAATGTTTGAATCGTTTTGTTTTAGGACAAATTGCTCTTGCTTTTGTGGGAATAAAATAGTAGGAATCACTGTGCCCATTAAGGAATTAAGTTCTTATGTTATGCCCTTCATGGTACTCCTTACCATTTAATTATTATTTTTTTAAACATACACATACACCCAAGACATTGAGAAAAAAAAAAGTGTGACTTTCATGTCAAACATAAAATTAACGACTTCTTTTTAGAGATTTTATTTTTTATTTATTTCTTGTTTTTGACACACACACACACACACACACACACACACACACACACACACACACACACACACACACACACACACACACACACACA
>PVKE010031173.1:0-19204 GCA_004027555.1 Craseonycteris thonglongyai
AGTCTCCATAGTTGTACATCATTGATTTTTCCACATAGTTTCGTTCCACAGGTGGGTGTGGGGCTGCACAGGGCAGGAACTAGCCTAGGGTCTTCACCCCGGTGAGAACCGAACTGGGGGCACTCCCCAGTTCAGCATATGGGTCCACACAGGCCGGGGCCAGGATTTGATCCTCGGTCCCCAGGGCTGCAAAGTGAGCACTTAACCCACTGAGCCATCCTGGCTTCCCCTAAAACATTTTTTTAAATAGAAGGAGAAGATAGACAAATCTCCCACGTAAAACAGTCCAAGTAATTTATGTAGATACTTGACCTTCAAGGAAGTGGAGTATAACTCCCCAGTCCCTAAGTGTGACCTGTGCATAGTGACTTCCTTCCAAAGAGTAGAGTAAATTTTACAATGAGAAAATCTAATAAATACTACTTCAGTCATGTGACCAAGGCCAATACCAACAGAGATAAGTTATGTTGATAGTATGTATTCTATACATGATGTGATAAATACGGTACGTTACCTCTGTGGTCTTCTTCCCTCAAACCCACAACCCAAACTTAATCATGAGAAAAACATCAGACAAATCCCAATTAAGGGTCATTCTACAAAATACCTGATTAGTACTTCTCAAAACTGTCAAGGTCATTAAAAAAAAGGAAGGTATAAGAACCTGTTCCAGCCAAGAGGAGCTAAAAAGGACATCATAACTAAATGCACTATAGCACCTTGGATAGGGTCCTGCATGAGAAAAAGAACATTTGGTAAAAACTAAAGAAATCTGAATAAAGTATGAATGTTCATTAATAACATATCAATATTGGTTAATTAATTGTAATAAATGTACCATACTGATGTAAGATGTTAATAAGGGAAAGTGGGTGTGGAGTATACAGAAACTATTTGGACTATCTTTGTAATTTTATGTAAATCTCAAACTATTATAAAAAAATTTTTTTAGAAGTAGGTATAAGAGAGAACATGGTGTGTTCAGGAAATTCCTTTTGAAGGGGTGAGTGGGAGTGAAGAGTTGGGTTAGGTAGGCAAAAAATCTTTTTATGCTATTCAAAGAAGATTCAATTTTTAAATTGTATAAACTGTATGACAGATCCTTAGAAGGTCTATGGATGAGTTTCAGGGGTGTTTCAAAACCTCTGTAGTTATATAAAATTATATTGTGTATATATGCATGTATATATTGTTCTCAGAAGAAAGTCAAAAGTTTTATTTATTATTCATTTGTTTTTAAAGGGTGAAGTACCGAAAATATGTTAATAATTATTGTTGAAGCCAATGGAGAAACTCTGAAATAGGCTGAGCAAGAGAAATGTCACAATTATATGTTTTTGTGTAAAAAAAATTATTTTTTTGGTAGTACAGGCTAAAGTGATTGTGTGTGTGTGTGTGTGTGTGTTTGGATAAGAAAGGCAAGAATTAAAGGCAAAATGATAATAAAGACAGTGCAATTCAAACTCTTGATGTGGGCCACCTTTCTGGGAGAAGAAATGGTACCGTAACTTGCCTTACTCTACCTACCACTGTCACTTCCTGAGGAAAAGTAGGGTCATTTGAATGAAATGCTATTTTTTTTAACCAAAATTTGGTGGGAATATATATACATATACTATAGCATTAGAGTTGTGAATGATTAATATTTGAATCAAAATGTATATACGTTTTTAAGAATAGCTATAAACCTAAAGCACCGTGGTATCAACTGACATTTATGAGAAGTTATAATTAAAAAGCAAAAAAGCAGGAACTGAAAACTGATGACAGGCAGCCTCTATGAAAAGTAGGGTAATTCCAACTATTTATGTACAGTAACATTGCATTCAGGCAGAATTCTTTGTAGAATATAGTTTAACCAGCAAATCCTATTAACGTGCTCATTTAAATTTATTAATACAAAATTTTAGTAATCCTTAGTAACTCACTTAGGTGGTTATTAATAATCTATTAATTCTTTGTTGCATATACAAATGAAAATACATGAAACTGTACATCATTAGTCCATTAAAAAACTTCCATTTTTCATCAATTCATGGTCTCTTACAAAAATTGTGAACTACAAATCATTTTTTTGCGTAACTACTGTTACAATCTACAAAAGAAATGAGAGGCCGGGAGAGAAAAATGCAGGAGGTACATAAGAGGAGACAGATAAAAGATATCAGAATCAGCAGAACTTTTTTGATTGCTTGGAAGGGGAGATATAAGGCAGAGAGAAAGATCGAGCTGGATTTTGCGGTTCCTGGCATTCCTGGTGGGGAATGCAGGATGGTGCATAAACTTGGAGGAGGACAGAGTAGGCAGGAGATGGTAACTTCAATTTTGAATATGTTGTCTTTGAGATCCCAAGTGGATATGCTACGTAGGAAGCTGGATCCTGGGATCCTTTCACTCACAAAAAAAGGGTCTGGATGGAGCTTTAATTTCCTAACTTAGAAAAGGGAAGCATTCAGATCATAAACTGATTTCTCTAACATTTACAACAATAAGTAGGAATTCCAGATTTAAAAAGAATTCCATGACTTCTTTTGAAATAAATATAGACCATCAGAATTAGGGAAGGGAGAATTCAGAACCATCTAAGAATCCCCAGGTTAGAGTCAGAGCAATTACATATGTGTGATTAGAAATTCTTGGTGAATAAAGTCTCCATTGCTTAGTTTATTCACGTTATGTTCTACACATCTTTCTTTTCTCCTTACCAATCTCTTCCTCTTTAAATCATGGAAGTGGAGTGTTTGTTTTGTTGTTGCTGCTGCTGTTTTACTTTACACTGATATGTAACTTAACATTTAGTAAAGTTCACAAATTTCAAGTGTTCAGCTAGCTGAAAATTTTTTTATAGAGATTGACATACAAAATATCCAGCAACCTAGAAGATTCACTATGCCTCCTTCCACTCAACACTTCTACAAAGGTAGCCACTATTTTGATCTGTATTACCATTAGTTTTTCCTGTTCTGAGCTTCATAAACATTGAATCAGAGAGTATATTTTCTTCACATGTAGTTCCTCTCATTATATCTTTGAGATTCATTCATGTATTGTTAATGTGTAGCAGTTCTCTTTTTTCTGTGAAGCATTACTTTGTATGAAATATACCACACTTTATCTATTCTATTATTGATGGATTTTCCTTTCTTTCTTTTTTGTAGATATGAATAAAGTTGCTATGAATATTCTTTTTTTTTTTTAAAGATTTATTTATTGTTTTTGACAGAGAGAGAGATACAGAGACAGAGACAGAGAAAAGGGGAAAGGCCCAGAACAGTCTCCATAGTTGCACATCATTGGTTTTTCCACATAGTTTCATTCCACAGGTGGGTGGGGCTGCACAGAGCAGGAAGTGGGCCAGGGTCTTCACCCCGGTGAGAACTGAACTGGGGGCACTCCCTAGTTCAGCATATGGGTCCACATGGGCCGGGGCTGGGATTCAATCCTCGGTCCCCGGGGCTGCAAAGTGAGCGCCTAACCCACTGAGCCATCTGGCTTCCCTACTATGAATATTCTTGCACATGTTTTTGGTACACATATGCTTTCAACGTTGTGCATCATCCAAGAAATTGAATTGTTGTGTCATAGGATTTTTTGTTTAGCTTTGGTAAACAGTTGTTTATTTAGCTTTGTTAAATTGTGTTAGTTTTTCAAAATAGTTGTATATATTTAGAGTCCTACAAGCAATGATCAGAGTTCCCATGTCTCTACCAGAACTTTATTGTTTCCTATCTGATGTCTAGAAAGTCATATCTCATGTTTTCTTTTTTATTTTTATTTTTTAATATTTTTATTTATTTATTTATTTTTTGACAGAGACAGAGAGAGATACAGAGACAGAGACAGAGAGAGAACTGAACTGGGGGAGCTCCCAGTTCAGCATATGGTTCCGCACGGGCCGGGGCCGGGATTCGATCCCTGGTCCCCAGCGCTGCAAAGTGAGCACTTAACCCACTGAGCCATCCCGGCTTCCCCAATGTTTTCTTTTTTAAAAAAACAGCTTTCTGGAGGTATAATATTCATAAAATAAACTTCACATATTTAAAGTGTACAAATTGATAAGTTTTGACATAAATGCACACTCATGAGACAATCACCACCAAGACAGTCACATATCCATCATCTCCAAAAGTTGTCTGTGCCTCTTTGTAATCTCTCCCTCCACTTATCCTCATCTTCCTGTTTCAAACAACCACCGATTTAGTTTCTGTCACTATAAATTTGCATTTTGTGGAGTTTTTTTTTTTTACAAAGAAATCATATACTATCTACTCTTTGTTATCTGTATTCTATTTTTTGTTTCTTAAATTTATTGGGGTGACATTAATTGATATCAATTACATTGTTTCTAGGTTGTCTGTATTCTTTAATTCAGCATAATTATTATGAGATTCATCTAATTATATCATTACATGTATCAATACAGTAGTCTATTGTTTTTATTGCTGAGCACTATTCTGTTGTATAGCTATATCTCTATTTGTTACATTCATCTGTTGATGGACACTTGGGTTGTTTCCGGTTTTTAGTTATTACAAATAAAGCTGATATGAACATTTGTGTCCAAGTGTTTGTATAGACACATATTTTCTTTCTCTTGGGTAAATACCTAGGATGAGAATGCCTAAATCACATGATAAGTATATGTTTAACATTTTAAGAAACTGTCAAACTGTTTTCCAAAGTGGTTTTCCATTTTACATTCCTGTCACCAACATACGACAGTTCCAATTCTGCCACATCCTTATCAACACATGATATGGTTAGTCTTTTTAATTTTAGCCATTCTAATTTGCATTTCCCTAGTGATTAACAATGTTGAACCTTTTCCTGTGTGCTAATTTGCCTTCTGTATAAGTTCTTTGGTAAAGATATTGCTGAAATCTTTTGATCATTTTATAAAAATGTGTTGTTTTCTTATTGCTGAGTTTTTGTTTGTTTGTTTTTTAAACTTTATTTTATTTTTTTGACAGAGAGAGAGAGAGAGAGAGAGAGAGAGAGAGAGACAGAGACAGAGACAGAGACAGAGACAGAGAGAGAACTGAACTGGAGGTGCTCCCCAGCTCAGCACATGGGCCCGCACTGGCCGGGGCCGGGATTTGATCCTTGGTCCCCGGCACTGCAAAGTGAGCACTTAACCCAATGAGCCATCCCGGCTTCCCCTTATTGCTGAGTTTTGAGAGTACTTTATATATTCTAGATACAAGTTCTTTATCAGATATTTGCTTTATAAATACTGTCTCATAGTCTGTGGTCTATAGCTTGTCTTTCGGTCTCCTAACATTGTCTTTTGAAGAATAGCAGTTTTAATTTTGATAAGTCCAGTTAATTTGTTCTTTTATTGATTGTGTTTTTGGTATTTTATCTAAGGTCCAAAATTTTTCTCCTATTTTTTTTTTCCTTAGCATTTTATAGTTTTTGGTTTCACATTTAGGCCTATTCATTTTGAGTTGATTTTTGTATATGGTGATATGGCAAATATATAAATACAAACTGATTTTCTTTTACATGTGGACACACACACATACATACATGCACACACACACATATATACGTGCACACACACACAATTTAAGCTCACTAAAAAACCAGAGAGAAAACTGTAATCTCAAAGAAAAGAACAGATTTCTTTCTGGGTGGTGATTGCCACTAAAGACCATTTTCAGATGCGTCTCCTCTTCTTTGTCAGGCTCTGAGAAGTCACTTCCATCTGTAGATGAGCTGCATCTGGCTGTGTTGTGGCTTTAGTTTGATTTAGTTCACCACTGGCTTCAAATGTACGAGACTGAGATCAGGACCTTCCTTTCAGCAGAATCTGGGGTCTGGAAACCACCAAGATCCTAGAGACCCACCTGGGCTTCATAGCCACGTCACCGGTTTTCAGAACTGTGGGGGAGCTCGCCCTACTTCAGAGCCAAGCTGCCAGGTCATTGGGCGGCTGAGGGGTTCTCCTTGTTCTTCAGTCAAGCCTCCTTCTGTGCTTGGAGGTCTCTTTCGGCCTTGGTGCCCATCCTCTGGCATTTGGAGGATAGCTTCTCTTCTGTCCATGAACATCCAGAATGCTTGAGGGGCTTCTCTCGGTTCTACTGCTGCCATTCCAGGCTTTGATAATGGAAAGTCTGGATCACTTGTGAGGAGACCGGACCCATCTCTGGACTTTGATGGTTGGACAAGAGTGCATGTGGTGATTTCTCTCTATTCTCTGCCCTGCTTCTCTGGCCTCCAAAAAGTGCCTGCTCTGAACTGGCAGGAGGCTTCATACATTTCAGGAGGAAATGTCTTCCAGCTTTCCTTCCTCTCTCCTGCCTTTCTGCCTGCTACCCTCTGAGTAGAGACCCATAGGAAAGAGTGAATGGGTGGGTGCAGATTTGCTCTGGGGCTGGGGGTCCTTGGGATTTGAATCTGTTACACTGGCCCATATGTGGTTATTAAGTGTTGACAGAAGTTAGCCAATTTTTTCTTACACCTATCTTCAGTGAGTTCTCCTTCTTGTTCCAGTGATGAGAGCAACTGTGGATCTCTTCTTCCCTAGAGAGGGCGCATTACTTTGTGGAGTTTCTCTGTATTTCTTGTCTTTAGCTCTCTAAAGCACTTTTAAAAACTATGGCTGTCATGGGATGCCAGGATAGCTCAGCAGGTTGAGCGCAGGGATTGAATCCTGGGCCCAGCCTGTGCACACCCATATGCTAAACTGTGGGGCCCAACTGGTAACCACCAGGATGGCAGCGAAGGTTCTCGCCTCCCATGTGGAAGGCCCCCAGTTTGGTGTCCACCTCACGCGGCACCACATCCACCTGTGTGGAATGAAACCATGTCACAACTAATAATGTACATGTCTGCTATGGAGACTGCTCTGCCCCCAACCCCCAGCCTCCCCTCCCCCCGCCCCGTCTCTTTCTACCTTCTCGCTCAAAAACAATAAAATAAATCTTAAAAAAAAAACAACTGTCTGACATAATGTGAGCATGACAGTCTTTTGCAGCTTTCTACTACATCAGAAGCAGAACTGAGATTTGTTCTGAATAATTTGACAATTGTACCTTTCGAACAAAACCATTTACAATTGAATAGGTAACTAAGGTTCAGAGAGGAGAAGTAGGGGCTGTGTTAGCTCAAGCTGTCCTAACAAAATACCACAGACTGAACGGCTTCAAAAAAGATGATGTTCTTACAGCTCTGGAGGCTGGGAGTCCAAGATCGGGACATCGGCATGCTCCTGTTCTGGTGAGAGCTCGCTTCCTGGCCTGCAGACAGCTGCTTTCCCACTGTCCTCCCACATGGCAGAGAGAGCTCCGGGGTCTGTTCCTCTTCTGGAAAGGGTATCCATTTGGGTTGGTTTGTTCATTTTTAATGAGAACTATACCCTTAGGATCATATTAATCTCCATCACCTCCTTTAATGCTCTACCTCCAAATATAGTCACGTTGAGTTAGGGCTTTAACATGAATTTGGGGGGAGATATAACTGAGTCCATAGCATGAGCCTGACTGAATTATAATCCCAGGGTGCAGACTGGGAAAGTAAATACAGGGTCAAGAGACTCAGGGTCATGTTATAGTTTTTAAAACTTTGAAGTCAGAAAAACCTGAGTTTGAATTCTGCCTCTACACTAAAACTGTGGGATCTTAGAGGGTCTCCACTGAGCCTCAGTTTCCTGCAAAATGTAAGAGTTCAATGGGATCACATATAAAAAGTGCCCATCTGCCTTGATTGTGTTAGAATCTATAATTTCCCACCATTATGCCATTAGCCCCTGCTCTATGACTTTCCTGGTCTGTAACTTTCCAGTCACCCCTATCCACCCTGGGGTGGGGTGCCCCATGCCCTCAGCTGATATCTGTCTTAGCCAGAAATTGCCAAACCCATGCTAAAAGATCTCACTTAACCAGAAATTGTTACACCCTGCTCTTAACTTCTGTACACTGCTTTTGCTGTGCGCCTTTTTGCAAATATAAGCTGTGGACTTTCCCCAGTTTGGGGCCACGGGTTTTTGAGAGATGTGAGTCCTCCGTGGATGCTGGCAATAAAGACTCCCTCACTCTGAAACCTGTTTTGGGTCTGAATCTTGTTTTTCTGGCTGTAAGAATTTTATCTGTGGGATTTTAATTTTAGAGGCTACTAAATGATGACACAGAGGAATACATCTCATTAAAAGAAGTTTTCTCTTTTAAAGATTTATTTTTATTGTTTTTGACAGAGAGACAGACAGATAGAGAGAGACAGAGAGAAGGGGGAGGACCCAGAGCAGTCTCCATAGTAGACAGCATTAGTTTTCCATATAGTTTCACTCCACAGGTGGGTGCAGGGCTGCACAGGGCAGGATCTGGGCCGGGAGCCTCCTGCATAGGCCCCGGCAAGTACTGAATTGGGGGCACACCCCAGCCCAGCATATGGGTCTGCACAGGCCAGAGCCGGGATTTGATCCCTGGTCTCCGGGGCTGCAAAGCAAGCGCTTAACACACTGAGCCATCCCAGCTTCCCCAAAAGAAGTTTTCTTGTTATAGTTTCCAAGAGGGAGAGACACAGAGGCCAGGCAGGGCCAGGTTAGAAAGCACCCTTGTCAAGGAGACTGGAGTGACAGGAAACCATGGCCTGTATTGTGATTTCCAGGGGAAGGAAGGGGTGGGACAGGGTGAACAGTGTGAGATGGCAAATCTGAATAAGTTCAGTGGGCTATCTGGGTGACCTCTGGTTGTTTGGTACCTGGCCTTGGAGTGATTTAGAGCAGATGAAATAGTGGCTCCATGTGTAAATTAGATAAAGGAGGTGGTTGGGAAGTGGAGGCTCTGGATTGGTCAATTTGCATATGAAAGGCATGTTCCCAGGCAAGTTTTTTATTCCTGTCTTTAGGAATTAGCTAGCTCTAGGAGAAAGTCTTTTCTCAGCCAGCAGGCCCCTAAATTGTCAAACCATCATAAAATCCAGAGCATAAAAACATGATTAATGCACTATCCCAGTTCTCAACATATTAATATGGGCTTAAGAATTCGTCTCTTTCAGAGTCCCTCCTGTCTTTGTCACCCCCACTCTCATCTGCGCAGTTTCTAAATGAGGATTCAGTTTTTCTTTTTCTTTTTCTTTTTTTTTCCTGGGTGATCCAGATATTGGTTTCTCTCTATCACAGCCACATTTGGATGCATCCTGCCTGAGTAAGGCTGAGGGCTCCATTAAGTGAGGGCCCATCTAGATTATATTGGAGGTGGAGGTGGCAAGACTAGGAAGTAAGAGTAGTCTGGAAGGAGAGATCTTTGCTTGTTCTGGGGCTAGAAGAGAGGAAGTCCCAGTCTGAAGACCCATAAGAGGTCAGTCACCATGCATCAGCATCCTGGTAACAGAAGACAAGCAGAAAATCTATTCACCACTGAGAAGGCGTCTCCCACACGCTTCAGCAACAACTGTCTCCAGGCTGGTGAAAGGAACAGTCTGTTGGCCTCTCCTCACTGAGGCTTAGCAACAGTGCCAACTATGATGAAGAGATTAATTTTCTTGATTTTTTGGGATGTCCAGCTTTAGGATGAAGTAAGAATAAATAAGATCAATACTCTGGACTAAGTATCCTCGGATTCTTTTAACTTCAAAGAGAAAGAGGTGCTTATAGAAGATAGAACATAATTTCCTGTTAATGTGGCCAAGGGGGACCTTAACTGGGAAAGCACCTCTGAATGGCAAAGCAGGACACTAAGACAGGGCACCACTCAGGATTTAGAATTATGAAACCCAGGTACTAACTAGATAAATATATTTTCTTTCCAAATTCATCCCACCATGAAAAGGTTATCCATGGCTGAATTAGCCCCATCGGAGTCCACAGTTCCTGGGAGTGATATAAACTTGGCTCCAGGTACCTCATTCATATTTACCCAAACAACCTCTCAAAAAAAAAAAAAAGAAAGAAAGAAAGAAAAAAAAGAAACTGCACTAATCTCTATGATCCTGACCACTTATTTATACTCCACAAAGCTCTATTTCCTCCTCTCTAAAGTGAGAGTACTAATGTTACCATGTAGCTTTGTTGAAATCATACCATGAAGATACTAGCAAATTTTAAATAGTCAAGAAATGATATTACCTTTTCCCCTCCTCTCTAAACAATAAAAACAAGTTATAAAGTAATCAAATCAATTAAACTGACATAGATTGAGCACTTACATTGTGGTAAAGATTATTCTAAATGCTTATATATGCTCTCATGGTTTTATGAGTTTAATAGACTCAAGAAAAATTCTAGACTTTTAAATACATCACATGCCATACCATTTCCATATAAGATTCTCCTGGCTGTCTGAATAAACCACAAATCCAGATAGAAAAGCTAAAATGAGAAGATTTCGTAATACTTAACTCAATCTGATACTAGAATTAGAATGAGAGAAATCAGAGAAAATTTGTTTTTAGTGCATCTATTTATTAGTTAATTTTAGAAATTTTTGAGGAAAAAAATAATCAATTAAAAGATACCAACCAGAAAGACCAATATTAAAAATTGATCACAGTGATCAAGATAGTAATGTCTTAAAGAAGGGAAAAGACATATAAATTAATGGAATGAAACACAGAACCCAGAAATATGAGTAGAACCACACAAATATGCCCAGTAATTTCTGAGAGAAAAGCAAAAGCATTTCAATGGAGGGAAGATAGGCTTTTCAATAAATGGTGCTGGAGTAATTGTCCATCCATTGGCAAAAAAAATGAATCTCTAACTACACTACACACCTTATGCAAAAAGTACTGAAAATGGATCATAAACTTAAATGTAAAGCTATAAACCTTGTAGAAAAAAGCATTGGAGAAAAACTTTAAGGCCAGGGACTAGGTAAAGAGTTCTTAGACTTGGCACCACAGGCATAATTCATAAAAGAAGAAATTAGATAAATTGGACCTCATAAACTAAAAAACTTTTCCTCTGTAAAAGAGCCTATTCAAAGGATGAAAAGACAAATTAGAGACTGAGGAAAAATATTTTCAAATCACTTTTCAGATAAAAGCACTTTAGCTAGAATATATGCACAAAAATAACCTTCAAAACTGAGCATCAAAAAATAGTCCAGGTAGAAAACTAGACATTCATAGACATTTCATCAAATAAGATATATAGGAGGCAAATAAATATATTAAAAGATTTTCAACATTGTTAGCTATAAGAGAAATGCAAATTAAAACTACAATGAGAAATCATTACAGTCATATAAGAATGGCAAAAATTTAAAAAAGCAGTAACACCAAACACTGGCAAGGATGCAGAGAAAATGGATCATTCATACACTGCTGTTGTTAATGTAAAATATTACAGTTTCTCTGAAAAATAGCCCAGCAATTCCTATCAAAATGTAAAGTGGAGTAACCATACAACCCAGCAATCCACTCTTGGATATTTATCCCAGAAAAATGTCTTATTTCCACATAAAAACTTGTACATGAACATTTATAGAAGCTTTATTCCTAATAACCCAAAACTGTAAACAATCCAAATTTCCTTTAATGGGCAAATGGTTGAACAGACGGGTGTGTTCATACCATGGAACACTACTCAGCAATTAAAAATAAATAAATAAATAAATAAAAGTATGATACACACAACATCTTGAAGAAACCTCAAGAAAATTATGCTGAATGAAAAAAGATAATCTCAAAAGTACAATTGCTGAATAATTCCACTTATTTAACATTTGTGAAATTACATAATAATAAAGATGGAGAACAGAGTATTGGTTCCAAGATTTAGGGTTAGGGATGGGACTGAGAAGTTGGGTGTGGCTATAAAGTGGTGACAGAAAGGAGTCTTGTGGTGATGGGTACAGTTGAATATCTTAATTGTGGTAACAATCATCCAAAGCTCTACATATAATAAGATCGCACAGGGGCACACACACACACACACACACACACACATGTATATGCACACATATGAGTAATTGATAAAATTTAAGTAAGCTCCATAAATTGTTTTAATGTCAATTTTTTCACATTGATGTGCAAGATGTTAACAATAAAGGAGGCTGAAGGAAGAGTATACAGGATTCCTCTGTACTTCCTTTGCAAACTTCTATGAATTTATAATTATTTCAAAATAAAGAATTAAAAAAGTTTCTATGAACACTGTAAGTATATCATTTATTTATGATAAATAGTTTTGCTAGATATACTGAAAGACTTTTATATGTTTAAATTTTCCTGAGGGTAATATCCACTTCCTTCTCTTCCCTTTTATTGTAAATATTTCAACAAAATTATTTTGACAATTAGAACTGGTATGGACAAAACAGGCCAGTGAGAACTATACTTAAATAGTTGCCAGGTGTCCATAAATACGCTGGACCTTCTGTCATTTTAGAAAAAGAAAAAAAACAAGCTGGACATAAAAATTTCTCTTTTATCTTTAAAAATTTTCCTGTATGTATTGCAGATTGCTTAGACCTCAATACTGTTTTATATTTTGTTTAATTTATTTATTTTGTTTTGTGATCTTAAAAAGAAGACAGATGTTGCAAAATTGTAAACAATATAGAATTGTTTAAAAAAGAAAGTGAATTCCTTTACCTACATATCAAAATAGATCCTAATAAAAATATCAAAAGGATTGACTTTGTTTCTTGTAAGGTAGATAAACTGATTCTAAAGTTTATAAAGAAAAATGAGAGGAAGCCGGGATGGCTCAGCAGATTAAGCACTTGCTTTGCAGCCCTGGGGACCAAGGATCAAATCCTGACACAGGCCCTTGCGGACCCATTTGCTGAACTGGGGTGTGCTTCCCATGCAGGAGGCTCCCAGTTCAGCTCTTGCCCCCAGTTTGGTTCCTGGCTCTAGGGGGCATGCCTTCCATGCAGGAGGCACCCAGCCCAGTTCCTGCCCTGCACAGTCCCTGCCCACCTGTGTGGAATGAAACCATGTTGAAAACTGATGACGGACAACTATGGAGACTGCTCTGGGCCCTCCCCCTTCTCTCTACCTCTCTCTGTCTGTTTCTCTTTGTCTCTGTCAAAGACAATAAAGTGGATCTTTAAAAAAAAGAAAGAAAAATGACTGTAATGACTTTAAAATATGTCTACAAACTCTTTAAGAGATGGGGCTTAATTCTGCCCTGCTTGAATGTGGCTAGATTTCTTTTTTTCTTTTTTTTAAATATTTTTTATTTATTTTTATTTTTGACAGAGAGAGAGATACGGAGACAGAGACAGAGAGAGAGAACTGAACTGGGGGAGCTCCCAGTTCAGCACATGGGTCCGCACAGGCCGGGGCTGGGATTCGATCCTCGGTCCCCAGCGATGCAAAGTGAGCGCCTAACCCACTGAGCCATCTTGGCTTCCCCAAGATTTCTAATGAATATGATAAAGTGACAGTATGTTGTTTCTAAGACTAAGTCCTAAAAGTTATGTGGCCTCCTCCTCGATTTCTTGGATCATTGCTCCGGAGAAAGTTAGCTTCAACATTGTAAGAATACTTAAGAAGCTATATGGAGAGGTCCATGCAGTAAAGAACTGAGGCTTTTTGCCAGTAGCCAGTGAAGAACGATGACCTCGTGGCAAGGCCCACATGGAAGCAGCCCCTCCAGCCTGCCAAGCCTTCATATGACTGCAGCCCGAGCCAATGTCTTCACTGCAGCCTTGTGAGAGACCCTGAGCCAGAACCTCCCTGCTAAGCCACTTTCTACCTCCTCACCCACAACAACAGTGAGATAGTACGTGCTTATCACTTAAGACATGAAGTTCTTAGGGCAATCTATTATACAGCAATAGATAATTAACAGAAAGAATAAGCAATAACAACCATGAAATCTTAAAGAAAATGAAAGATTAACCTGATCATATGGTGAGGCAAATTCTAAAGCTTCAGTGATTCAATTTGGGCATATAATAGACATACAGATCAAAGAAATACTATAAAAAGTTATTTTTTATTCTAAATTTCATTGTTTGAGAGAAGGTGAGAGAAAGAGAGAGAGACAGAGAGAAGGGGGAGAGCTGAGAGCATCTCCATAGTTGTACATCATTAGTTGTGACATGGTTTCATTCCACACAGGTCTATGTGGAGCCACCTGAATGAGCCTATTTGCTGAACTGGGGCGAGCTTCCCATGCAGGACGCTCCCAGTTCGGCCCCCAGCTCACGGGGCGTGCCTCCCATGCAGGAGGCCCTAGGCTCAGTTCCTGCCCTGTGCAGCCCCCACCCACATGTGTGGAATGAAACCATATCAAAAACTGATGATGGACAACTATGGAGACTGCTCTGGGCCTGCCCATTCTCTCTGTTTCTCTCTGTCAAAAACAATAAGATAAATCTTAAAAAAAAAAAAAAAAAAAGCACTACCAGGCATATCCAATCCGTGACCACGGATGGCTTTAATATGCGGCCCCAGACAAATTCTTAAAACATTATGAATTTTTTTTGTGACCTTTTTTTGTTGTTAGCTCATCAGTTATCATTAGTGTCAGTGAATTTTATGTGTGGCACAAGACAATTCTTTTTCCATTGAGGCCCATGGAAGCCAAAATGTTGGACACTGCTCTGCTAGAACACAGTCTTAAAACACAGACAAGAAAGACCGCTAAGTATTATTCTAAAGTATGAAGAGTTGTGGCTATGAAGATTTTAAAGCAAAATACAAAATTTCCCTTCCCTTAGCTCATATTAAACAGTGGCATTTTAAAATAACAAATATTTCATAGGAATCATCAAAATAATTGCTGCTTTTAATTCATAAGCATTTGGGAAAATATTAAAATGATAAAAGCAAATTTAACATTTGCTAAAACACTTTAATAATGAATTAAAAATGGCAAAATATATATGAAATTAGGTAGTAAATAAAATAAATTAGTCAGCAATTAATAGTCCATTATTAGAGGTTTTATTTCAAATATGACAATCCCAATCAATTGTTGATTATTGTGTAATGTAGTTATGATAGAAAACTCTGTGAGTGATTTTTAACTTTCTTGTCAAATAAAAACTAGCTGTGGCTTTATTCAATAAAGTGAAGCAGGGGAGGGCCGGGACGGCTCAGCGGGTTGAGCGCTCGCTTTGGGGCCATGAGGACCGAGGATCGAATCCCGGCTCCGGCCCAGGCAGGACCCACGTGCTGAACTGGGGAGTTCCCACAGTTCGGTTCTCTGGCTGTCTCTGTCTCTGTCTCTCTCTCTATCTGTCAAAAAGTAAAATAGAAATAAATATGCACTGAAGACAAAAAGATAATTTCTCTCTCTATAAATGTGAAAAGATAAAAAAAAAATAAATAAATAAAGTGAAGCAAGTTCTGGATAATTTATTTTATTTATTATTTTTAAAAGATTTATTTGTATTATTTTTGACAGAGAGAAAGAGAAACAGAGACAGAGATAGAGAGAAGGGGGAGGGCCCAGAACAGTCTCCATAGTTGCACATCATCGGTTTTTCCACATAGTTTTATTTCACAGGTGGGTGTGGGGCTGCACAGGGCAGGAACTGGGCCAGGGTCTCACCCTGGTGAGAAATGAACTGGGGGCACTCCCCAGTTCAGCATATGGGTCCGCACGGGCCGGGGCTAGGATTCGATCCTTGGTCCCCGGGGCTGCAAAGTGAGCACTTAACCCACTGAGCCATCCTGCCTCTCAAGTTCTGGATAATTTAAACCTGCTGTTGGTTGATATTGTGGTCAGTTGTACAACAACATAGCTGTAATGAAAGGTTTGTGAACAAAGCATTCTTAAAAAATATGAGTAAGGACACAATATGTACGCTGCCTAGCTAATTTATTTAATTTCATTGGAAAAAATGTCACTTCCTCCCTACAGGAATTTGTTGACTTGTATTTGACATTTTACAGCTATTATTTGTGTTCTTTTCAAGTTCATCTGGCCAATGAAGTTTTCTTTTCTTTTCTTTTTTCCACAAATAAACTATTTTAAAAATATATAACAATTTAGATGATCTGCCCATGATAAAGCTTTCAGACTTTGGAACATGGGTTCAAAAACATTTTAAGGACTCTAAAATATATTTTCAAAGATTTGAAGAAAAACCTGATTATAAAGAGGATACTCAATGTGATTTTTTCTAAAACTTGATAAAGTTCAAATACATTAAAAATTTAAAACAAGTATAAGCTGACAGAAAAGTTGAAAACTATTATAAAGCACTGTTTCCCCTGAATCATATGAGAATAAACTGCTGAACTCATGTCCCTCACTTTTGATTATTCTTATAAACAAGGACATTCTCCTACCTAATCACAATCAAATCATAAAATTAACTGATACTTTACTACCACCTGACCCCCAGACCCTATTCAAATTTGCTAATTATCCCAATAATGTCTTTTAGAGCAAAGGGATCCAGTTTACAACCACACATTGACTTCATTGTATCTCTTTAGTCCTTTTAGATTACAATTCCTTAGTCTTTTAACTTTTATGACCTTGACAATTTTGAAATTATGTTAATTTACCCTGTAGAAATGTCCCTCAATTTTGGTTTGTCAATTTTTTCCTCATGACTAGATTCAGGTTATGTATCTTTGGCAGGAATACTACAGATATTAGGCTGTATTCTTCTTAACCCACCCTATCATGGTTTCCATTTGTCCTGTTACTGAGACTATTGATCTATAATCATTTCATTAAGATGGTGTCTACAAGTCATCTCTACTGTAAAACTAATGTTTTCCCCTTTATAATTAGTAGGTATTAATACTTTATGAGAAGATATTTTAAACTATGCAAATGTTCCATTCCTCATCAATTCACCCATACCTTCAATTTATTTGTTTACATCTGTATAGGCTCACCCTTATTTTTACATTGTGTTAAAATCTTTTATTATTGGATGCTGGGATAGCTCAGTGGTTGAGCGCTTGTCTCATAATAGTGAGGTCCAGGGTTCAGTTCCAAGCCATGGCCTCAGCCAGTGCAAACCCATATATTGAACCACAGTGCAGCCAGTAACCACAGGCATGGTTTGGCTGCAACGGTTCTTGCCTCTCATATGGGAGGCACCCCAGTTTGGTTACTGCCCTGTGGGGCCCCACATCAACCTGTGTAGATTGAACTATGTTACAGCTAATGATGCACAATTATGGAGACTGCTCTGGGCCCTCTCCCTTCTCTCTTTCTCTCTTTCTTTCTCTCTCTCTCTCACCTTCTCTCAAAAACAACACAAAACAAAATAAGTCTTCAAAAACAAAATCTTTATTACCATTTTATTGCAGTTTTAAAAATTGTGGTAAAAATACTAGTATAAAATTTAACCTTGGGGAAGCTGGGATGGCTCAGTGGGTTAAGCACTCACTTTGTAGCCCCAGGGACCGAGGATCGAATCCCAGTCCTGGCCCGAGTGGACCCATGTGCTGAACTGGGGAGTTCCCCCAGTTCAGTTCTTACCGGGGTGA
Source organism: Craseonycteris thonglongyai (assembly GCA_004027555.1). Lineage (NCBI taxonomy): Eukaryota > Metazoa > Chordata > Mammalia > Chiroptera > Craseonycteridae > Craseonycteris > Craseonycteris thonglongyai. The sequence continues at coordinate 17,359 of PVKE010031173.1, forward strand.
GACCCCTGCCCAGTTCCTGCCCTATGCAGCCCCGCGCACACCTGTGGAATAAAACTATGTGGAAAAACCAATCATGTGCAGCTGTGGAGGCTGTTCTGGGCCCTCCCCCTTCTCTCTGTCTCTGTGTCTCTCTGTCAAAAACAATAAAAATAAATCTTTAAAAAAAAATTTAACTTTAACCATTTTTAAGTATATAGTTCAGTAGAGGTAACTATATTCATATTGTTCTGTATCAGATCTCTAGAATTTTTTTCATCTTGTGAAAATTAAAAACTGAAACTATAGCCATCAAGAAACTCTTCGTTTCTCTATCTTCCAAGCCCCTCATAACCACTATTCTACTTTCTGTTTCCATGATTTTGACTAGAAATTTGGAATTAGGATTTGAATGGGGACTACTCTAGATATCTTATATAAGTAGAATAATACAGTATTTATTCTTTTGTAACTGGCTTATTTCATTCCATGCAATGTTCTCAAAGTTCTATAGCATGTGACAGGATTTCCTTCTTCCTTAAGGTTGGATCATATTCCATTGTATGTCTATGTCACACTTTATTTATTCATCTGCTAATGGCATTTGGGCTGCTTCCATATCTTGGATATTGTAAATATTGCTGCAATGAACATGAGTGTACAAATATTTTTTCAAAACACTACCTTCAGTTCTTTAGAATATATAGTCAAAATAGGGTTGCCAGATCATATGGTAGTTCTATTTTCAGTTTTTTGGTGAACTTCCATGCTGATTTCTATAGTGGCTGCACCATTTTACATTCCCACCAGCAGTACACAAGAGCTTCTATTTTTCTTCATCCTCATCACTTGTTTTCTTTTTATTTTTAATTAAATTGAATCAAATTGAATTAGTGTCCAGCTTAATGCATATGAGATGATATCCCAATGTTACTCTGATTTGCATTTCTCTAATCATTAGTGATGTTGAGCATTTTTTCATATGCTTGTTGGACATTTGTGTATCTTCTTTGGAGAAATGTCTATTCAGGTCATTTGCCCATTCTTTAATCCGGTTGCTTTTTTGTAGTTGAGTTATTAAGAGTTCTTTATATGCTTTAGATATTAGCCCTTTAACAGGTATATAGTTAAGAATTTTCTGCCACTCCATAGGTTGCCTTTTCACTCTGTTGATTATTTTCCCTAATGTGCAAAAATTTGTAGGTTTGATGTGGTTTTATTAGTCTTTTTGTTGTTGACTGTGCTTTTGGTCATATCTAAGAAATCATTGCTAAATCCAAAGTCATAGCCTATTCTTCTGTTTTCATCTAGGAGTTTTATAGTTTTAAGTCTTATATTTAGGTCTTTAATACATTTTGAGCTAAATTTTGGGTATGGTGTAAAGTAAGGGTCCAACTTATTTTTTTGCATATGAATATCTAGTTTTCCCAACACTATATGTTGAAGAAACTATCATTTCTCCATTGTGGACTAGGCAATCTTATCAAAGATCATTCGACCATTAAATCTAAGGGTGTAGTTCTGGGCTGTTTTTTCTGTTGCATAGGTCTATGTGTCTGTACTGTTGTTGTTTTTTGGGGGTTTTCTTTTATTGTTAAATTTAATGGGTGACATTGTTTGGTAACAATTAGATAGTTTCCCGATGTACAACTCCACATCACATCACCCATGCATCACATTATGTGCCCAGCTCCCAGAATCAGGTCCCCCTCCACCACCATATATCTAGTGCCCACTCCTCCCTCCCCCCACAACTATCCCTCCCCACTCCTCCGTCCTCTCCAGGTAAACACCAAACCATTGAGTGTGTTCATAATGCTGGTGCCCTCTCCCGCCTCCCCTCTCTCTCTCCCTCCCCCCTCCTCCCCTT
>PVKE010031174.1:0-19199 GCA_004027555.1 Craseonycteris thonglongyai
AATTAAAATATTATAATGATATCTTTGAGAAAATCTCATGAAAGGGGTAATATTTAGAGCATACTAGAGATAGAAAAGAAGCAAAGATGACACATGCAAATCATTCAATTATTTATCTTCCTCTACGATCTTACCTGAGTATTTATCATTTTAGCGCACAGTGACTAAGTGCTCACTATTTTCTAGGCACTGTGCTGGGCACTATGCACACAGTTGTAAATAAAATGGAATCCTTGTCTTTATGGGGCCTAGAAGCTACTTGTAAGATGGATGCTCAAGAAACACACAAATAAACCTACAATGACAGATTGTGGTAAATGCCATAAAAGAAAGGAACAAACTATGAAAGATGGTGAATTTGCAGCCCCAACTTAAACTGGGGAACCAGGTGACAAAGAGAAGTAAAGACTGAAAAGGAATTAATAATGTAGAGAACTGGAGAAAGAGCATCCCCAAAAGGGAAGAGGCCTTGAAAGGTCATGAGGCAGGAGGGAGCATGGCGTGTTTGAGAAAGCGAAGGATGGCCAGTTTGCCAGGAACCTAGTGAAGATGCAGGAATGTGATGCGCCAACTCTTCTAAGGCATTCTGGTTTCGTGAAAGAGCTTTCTTCTAAGGGTGCCCATAAGCCACTGAAGATTTTTTAGGCAGTCTTGGAGTGCTGGGATGAAGGTGACGAGATCAGATTTACATTTTTAAAATATCACTCTTAAGTGAGGAATTCAAATTCCTTTTAGGTAGAATTACTAGGGAGATGGAAATAAATCTCGGTTTATTTGATTTTCCAATACATTTAGGATAATTGTTATTTGAACATTCAAATATTATATTCATCAGTCAAGTATTTGTCTCTGATCATTCTCAAAAGTAAAACCCAAACAGCCCCTGTGGCTTATTTCCCTGAATAGTGTACTTCAGGTAAACAAAGTTACAGTACAGATTCTGGTTTTCAGAATGCCACATTTAATCAGAGCTATCATCCCCAAGTGTTTAAAACCTCTTGTCAAGATAAAGACTAGTATCTGATGTTGATTGAAACTCAAATTTTTCATTTTAACTGCAGCTGAAGACTTCGCTTTTTCTACCTGAATTGATGCTTTATGAATGGCATATAAGTAACAGTGAAGGCTGTTATTTTTGTTTAGAAATGTCACAATCCCTCTCTCTGCTGAGAACGAATTCACTCAAGTTACATTATGTCACAAAAAGGAGATAAAGCACAGTATCGTTTTTAGAATGTTCTTGTGACATTTCTTTAAACCAAAAGAAATGTCGCAGTCAGAAAGGAGAGGAAGAAGAGCTGCAGACTGAACAAAAACTAACACTTCAGTGTATGGACTCAGGCTGGCAGCAGCAGTGTCACATGGGAGCTACTGAGGGGGTGGGAAGGAAAACAGTGAATGTGTAAGGAGAGGACACCAAAGAAATATGCAACACATGGCCAAGACAAGAAAAAGAGCAGAAGAAAAAGTATACCCAGCACACAGAGTGTAATATAAACTCCTAGCACAAGCTTTTAACGAGCAGTGATTTATCCAATATAAATATGTATGGAAAATCAGTGAAAGAAAAGGAAATCCAGACCAAACAAGGGAGTAGAAAGCATGAACCTAGGTAATGTACAAGAAGTGAGACTTACTGGTTTCAGAAAAATCATCTTGAAAAAGGTAACACAGTAGTTGTACAGTAATAGAAAGAACACCAGTAATAATAGCTAACTTTTATTTGGCACATACTTTGTATTAGGTGCTAATTGTTTTCCCAGGGTATCTGATTTAAACCTCTTATCGGCTCTATGGTGGGTAGTAATTTTTAATTCTACTTGAAAGATGAGGAAACTGGTGCTAAATCTAGCATCAAGAAGTTTAAATGTGAATGTGAAGTCAGCAACATCTGACTGGAGCTTTTGCAAATGAATTCGGGTTGGTTTTGTTCATTTTTTTTTTTTTTTGTAAGTGTAGATAATTAGGGCTTAAATAAAATACAATATAGACTTTTACCTTAACTCTTTTAATCAATAAAATACAATATAGACAATTTTAACCTTATTTTAATGGAAAGTTTTCTAAGTCATACTTTAGATATTCCTAAACACAATATCCTGAGCATAATTTAAAGTTCTCTTAATAATTCACAGTACACCAAGCATAATTTAAACATTAGCTATCATGCTCTGCCTTAATAGCAACCTCAAGAGACACTAAGATATGCAGGACTATTTGTTCCTACACCAAATGGGAGCCGAATGCTCTTTGAGTTTTTCTCTTTTTAATATATATCCTGACTGTTGATTTACTCACTGCCAGGTTTTCAACTACAACTTGTAGCTGCTGTCAGGGTACTGAGCTCTAGCAGCAACCTACCCTCCTGGACTCTAATTCAGCTGCTTCTCCAACCTTCTCTTGCTTCATCCACTGTCTTCTGAATTCAGACCAGTTAAATTCAACACATTTTTATAAAGTCTACTTTGACCTCTATTTGTTCTCCATTGACTATTTTATCAACAGTAACAGCAAAGAAACAGGGGTCAAACCAAGAAAACTACCCTTCCTTTTCAGCATACCTCAATTAGCCAGTTCTGAGGGGCACTGTGTAGCTTCCCAGAGGTGATTCCTGTGAATTAGCAGTAGTATCCACATTTTACAGTGAGGTAAACTGAGGCTCAGCTATTAAGCAACCCACTTAGGCTTTGCGAGCCAGGAAGTAGCAGAACTGGGATTTGAACATGGTCTTTCTGCTTCCTAAGCTTCACTGCAACAAATGAGAGAAAAAAGCAATAATTTCATGCAGTCCTAACAGTCTTAAGCAAAAGCTGGGGAAGACGGGATGGCTCAGTGGGTTAAATGCTCACTTTGCAGCCCCAGGGACCAAGGATCGAATCCCAGCCCGTGTGGACCCATATGCTGAACTGGGGAGTGCCCCCAGTTCGGTTCTCACCGGGGTGAGACCCCGGCTCAGCTCCTGCTCTGTGCATCCCTGTGCCCACCTGTGGAATAAAATTATGTGGAAAAATTGATGATGTGCTACTATGGAGACTGTTCTGGGCCCTCCCACTTCTCTCTGTCTCTGTATCTCTCTCTCTCTCTCTCTCTCTCTCTCTCTCTCTCTCTCTGTCAAAAACAATAAAAATAAATCTTTAAGAAAAAGCCACAATTTGCTTTATGCCTTTAATGTGTGGTAAGTATTTAATAATACCAAAAATCTGCATTAAAATGTTAAGACAGAATGCAGAGCATAGACCAGAGATGGCTAAACAAGCAACACACAGTATATGACCAGTGGGCAGTGCTGCTAATGCATTAATCTGTGACAGCTTGAATGTCACACTTTCATACGACTTCCTCAGTGATTTCCTGGCATGTTTGGGGGCAACCTACCACTTCTAAGGCAGATTATTGCATAAGAATAAAAATACTATGAAAGTAATATCACTTCCTCTACTACATACTAAATATCTTTATAACAAATCTATGGCTACCATCAATTTTTGCATACCATCACACTAAAGCTTTACTGATCACCTTAGAAGCCCCTTTATCTCTCCTATTTAGATCCAATTCTATTTCAGCCTAGTTGTCCAAATTCATTTGTTGATTTATGCAATACTTATTAAGTAGGTACTCTGCTACAGATACTCTATGCTACATATTATGCTAGATGGCAGTATAGAGGTGACTATTGTAATAGTATATAATTCTGGGTATTTACTTAGGTACAGTGATTGTAAAATAATTGGATTAACATATACCTTTGTTTATTCACCATGATCATTAACATTGTAATTAGTTTAAAAGTAGATCAAAAAATTTTCCATAGAATTTGTTTATACATAAAATTACATTTAGAGCATTTTTTTTTTTCTTTCTCAATTTACTAGTAAAGTTACTGAAGTCTTTAGATGGCCTGAAGAGTTTCCTCAGACCTATAGTCAGAACTGCTAGTCACATCTTGGGGGCCTGGGTCTCAGTACACACAGACAGAAAGACATCTCCAGAGAAACTTTTTGAACACAAAGGTCAATAATATATATTGACATACAAAGAGTTGTGGAGAAATGGCTTCTTGGATGGGACAGGCTCTTCTGTTTCATTCACTTTAGACTCACACAGCCTTCATGTGCTCCTTTGACTCTTTTTAACCACAAATCAGAGGACTCTTAGCAAAAAATTGCATCAGCTTAAAAAGCTCCTTAGAAGTTCAGTCAGCACCTTTATGATACAGCTTCAGACCCAACACCCTCCATGTGGTCCAATTGTTTTTGTGATGCAATTATGCTTTGAAACTGGACTATGGATGGTCTGCATTTATGTTCCAAACAAGCCTGTTAATAGTATATGTGGCACTACAGTTTCCATTCATGCAGCTCCAAGCTTTGTCTTCTTTCTAACACTGGTATATTTATTCCTATTTCCCATAAGTACCTACTTTCTCAGGGCTACTAAGTTGTTTTCTCCCTCTGGAGAAACTCTAGTAGGCTTCCCGAATGCACGACATTTAATTTTATCTTGAAAAATAAACAGGACACCAAGGAAAGTGCTGCTATTCTTCTTGCATATAAGATTTACATTTAAAATGTTTTTACTTGAGCCTTCATGATCTTTTTATAGCATATATGCTTAAAAGATTAAATGCACTTTGGGGAAATTTTAAATCCATAATTCTTAATGGCATATTTCAAATAACTGAAAATGATACCTATGCTGATCTTTAAAATTTTTTTTAAATATGAACTAACATAGGCACTATATTTCTGATCTATTTTAAAACATTTTCCTCTTTCTTGCACTCATTTGTCAATATTAACTGTTGACCCAATTTCATATATTTCACATATTATATGGTTATTCTTATTGCCTCAAGTGATCAGGGGGGCATTTTATGATCAAAGTCCTCAATTAATAATTTATTCCACTTTTCCATTACTTGGAAAGTAAAGTTTCAGAATAGTGCCTGACACTAATACTCGAAACAGCACTTGACTTACTGGATAGATGAGATAAGGTCTAATGCACTTATCTTCTTTCTAAGAGATCAGTTCGTCAATATTGATTGAACCCAATGTGCACAAAAATGTATATTAGGAGACAGGAACTTTCCCTAAACACCATTTTACTTCAAACCCAAGCTTGCTGAACCATGGGAGGATTTATGGCTTGTCTTATACCAGCATCATTAATTGGAAAAAAAATCCTTAATTACAATCTAACACACAATTAAATCCATTAACCTTCTGGATGCATGTAAGTTAAAACAAATCTCTGGGCCCATAGAAGGTAGAGTATCCCTGAAGCAGGTGATGACCCCACCCTACCGCCAACTATTTCATCCCTAACTCACAGCAAGTCACTCAAGGTCAATGTCCTGCTTCTAGTCATACATTTTGGGGTGAGTCTACTTTTCTCTGGGGAATAGGAAATTAAAGCCACTTAGTTACTCTGAGCAGCATCTAGAGAGAGAAGCAGAAGAGGAAGGATGCAGTGACCAGATTTGGGTGGCTTCATCACTCTGCATGTCACCGTAAGGTAAGGAAATCAACAACCAGGGGTTTCACAACGGACAGCGTACTGATGAGGACACGCAATTCAGAGGCTGAGTCTCGATAACAGTTATCGTAGTATCACTAGGGTTTGGCCCAGGGCCACGGCTACCAGGGAAAGAAGTTTGGAGCTGCTACCACAACAATGCTCACTTCCTGTTCTACCAGAGGCCGTCAGACAACCCACGCTACTTTTTTTGTACTTTTTTCTCTGTGGTTGTTTTTGTTACCCTTTAATGTTGCTTGCCCTTCACTTAGCTCAGCAGTAATCAACCTTTGGGCTTCCCTGGGCCACACTGGAAGAAGAATTGTCTGAGGTCACGTATAAAATATATGAACATTCACAATAGCTGATGAGCTTTAAAAAAGGTCACAGAGGGGAAGCCGGGATGGCTCAGTGGGTTAGGCGCTCACTTTGCAGCGCCGGGGACCGAGGATCGAATCCCAGCCCCGGCCCGTGCGGAACCATATGCTGAACTGGGGCTCCCCCAGTTCAGTTCTCTCTCTGTCTCTGTCTCTGTATCTCTCTCTTTCTCTGACAAAAAGCAATAAAAATAAATAAGTAAATATTTTTTTTAAAAAAAAGGTCACAGAAAAATCTCACAATGTTTTAAGAGTTTGTTTTGGGCTGCATTCACAGTCATCCCGGGCGGCAGGTGGGGCATGGCCACCTTATTCTTACTTCACTAATACAACAACCACATGGAGTGGACATGTGAGGTGGGGAGGGTGGAGGGACATTTTCTCTCTGGTCCCTAAGCTTCCTGAGGAGTGACCATTTTCCCCTTCCCCCACCTGTCCTGCCCTTCTGGCCTTCAGGTGACTTTGTTGGAGCTCTTCTAAAGACATGCAGCACTCTATTCTTTTTGTTCTTCATCCAGTCTACTGCAATGAGAGCTAAATGGGCAATGAAGCTTACTTAATATTATCCCCTTAGAAAACGTGTTTTTTATTTTAACCAGGATAATGTTCTGGTGAAAAAAATAAAGTGCAAATGGTAGCATTACACACATCAAAGCAAGGCAGGGTGGCTGTGGCCTGGTCCACAGTTCTAGAACTTGTTACACTCCAATTCAAGTAATTGGAGGGGTAGGGGGTGACTTCCTGTCCCCTCTCCCCTTTTTTTATACTTTTGTAAAGTCAGCACAATGGTCACTGAAGGGCCAGAGGCTACACCTTCATCACCTCTGGAAGAGGAGAGCCCTGGTGGCTGGTCGGCCTCGTGAGAGCTTCAGGGCCATGGCAAATGCACCAGGACGCAAAGACTGTGGAAGACACCCTGCCCTAGCTACGCCATCCATCACCACTACTCACGGCCTGCCACCCTGAGTTATAACCTCCGTTTTCACTGCTCCATACTCCATTAGGCCCACACAAGTATTTGCCTACAGGAAATGACTCAGAAATTCTTCACAAATACAAATTTCCAGTAGAATAGAATAGAAAGGGGGTCAGAGAAAGGAGAGTTTAATTTTCCTTGGACCTGCTGCTTTTTTTCTTTCAGGCATTAACCATGTGGCCATTTGCTTAGCTGTGAAAGAATCCCTCAGGCCTCAGGCTTATCGGCAGCTGAATGGAATCACCATTGTCACCTTCTTGATCTAATAATTTCAATCAATATTCAGTATTCTATGACAACAGAAGGCAAGTGGCAGAGTAGATGACCCAGAGCAACAGATAATGAGTTATTATTATTGTTTTAGCTATTATTGTTTTACATAGCCTGTGCCCATCAATTTCCTTCCCAAGCTCTCTTTTGCTTAACCCAGCAGGCCCCAAATGTGGATGTGTACCAAATTGATCTGGGGGAGGGGATTCAAATGGCCTGAAAGCATATTGTGTTGTGAGGAAAACCAATCGGTTGTGTGCCATTTATTACAGATAACTGGCAAATAGACACTCAAGAGTTCGTGCTTAATATTTACTGAGCTCACAAATGTCCTAAGTACTATATTGAAATAACAAGGACATGACCCCTGCCCTCTGCTGTGACAGATGTTCTTTGCCCAGGGGTTTCAAGGGAGCAGCCCCAAGGGGACCTTTTCTTGCCCTATAATTTAACAGATCACACTGGTCAGATTAAAGCAAGAAAGGAAAGGGCTGATGAAAGAGGGAAGGCTGATTTTTTTCTGAAAAGGGCAGTGACAGTACTCAGGAGACAGACTTTACAATCAAGTGATTTTTGAGATGCTAATGTTGAGTAAGACAGTAGAAATGACACTCTCAGCAATAAAAATATTAGCATGATGAATAGAGAATTTGGGCAAAAGAGGAAGAACATCACATTAGCCATAGTCACTTGCAAATTTAGATGTTTTTAGATGACAGATGAAAATCTGAGATGAATGGAAGAAATGTGAGGTTAAAAAGGCAGTCTACCACTTGCTATTTAAATATTAAAGGAAAAGCAGGGCAAGAAAATAGACTCTCCTCCTGAACTGGGAAAACAGAACCCACTGTCAGAAGACAGAAAAAAACATGATCTATAAAATTAGTCAGAATGCTTATTTTTTCTTCTGACAAAGCCAGGCTTTCATTTCTAACAGTAGTTTCCACATAAAGGAGATTATAGCTTCTCTTTTTTAAAGAGATGTTTAAAAAGATATTCAGAGTGGTCAGAATAAGTAAGCTGTTTCTTACTCCAACTATTTAATCCAGAGCCTTTCATTAGGTATCTACATGTGTCTTATAATATGACTCTCAAAAAGCATCGGTTCAGGCTGCTACAAGACTAAGTAATTAGGGCTGAAAAATGAAATGATTACTAAGTAGTCTTTTCAGCCAGGCTTGTCAGGAAGTTTAGTTATCACTTCTTTCAGAATGAGAAGCACTTTAGTACAACTCAACAGCAACCCTGGATAGAGGGCAACAAAAGTGATTTTAACCTAATGTTTCCTATTTTCTTCCATGGCTATTTCCTTTTTTTCATTCACAAGTGTTTTGTTTAGTATGTTGTCTACCTTTCTTTTCTAAGGTTTTGAAAAAAAATATATGAAATTTACAAAATTAAACAGCAGTTAAGTCATCTACCATAAATTTAAAAAAACTCACTTTGCATATTTTACTAACTAAATACTGAAGCCTCTCAAGAACACAGAGGAAAGGTATTCTCAGAAAACTGCATACAGATATTCATAGAAACATTTCTACAACAGTGAAAAAAACAGGAATGATTTAAATGTGCATTAAAAAAGGGAATAGGTAAATTGTGGGAGAAGATAAGAAACTACAAAGCAGTAACATAAAATAGATATATATGTAATCAAGATGGCTATTTCCCAAAAACATAACCTTGAATTAACAAAACTATAAAAGCATACATAGAGTATATTATAAACATAAATTAAAAAACATAATCTAGTACTATGTATTGTTTTATCAATACACATGATATAAAAAAGTATAATGACATGAACATGAAGAGTAGTTCCAAAATTCACAATAACAGGTGCCTTGAGGAAGGTCAGGAGGTAATATTTCATTTATTAAATTAAAAGAAAAAAGAAAGGTAAAGTATATATGGCAAATGTTTACTATTACTACTTTAAGGCAGATTTATGGGTTCTTATGTTATTCTCCTATGGAGCTTTCTAGATACTGACTTTTTAAAATAGTGTAACTTTGAATACCTCTTATTTAAAAGTCATATATTTTCTTAAATTCATTCAATTGCCCATTTACTCATGAATTCAACAAATATTTATTAAACATGTCATTAATCCTGGGATATAAAGACTAAGAAAAGATCCTTGCCCTTGTAAGGAGCATACGAATGAACTAATTCCTATTTAGGAATCCTGTCACATTTCACAATGTGAATTTCAGTATAATAGTAAGGATTTCCATTAAGTTTGAAATCACTGAAGAGTAAATGCAATGTGCTTATTTATAGAATAGCACACTACTATAGTTCCAAAAATATAATTGTCAATATTTATCTTTAACTATCTTCTTGCCAAGAGTTTTTGAAAGGGCACTGAAGCAAATGAGTTTTGAAGATGTTCCAAAGTGAGTTATTACTAAACAGACACTCATAATGACAAAAAGTCAAATAAGTTGATCTTTCTTTGAAGGTTTTCCAAAGAGACAGATTAATTGGCCAACCTGTCACTACTAATGACAACAGTATGTGATATGGTGAAACTTGAATTTGGCACAGTCACTAAAATACTGCAACAGCACTTCCAACATCTTAAGACTCAATTCTGTACAAATTCAAGACAAAAAGTTTCATGTATCTTGTTTTTCCCTAAAGTACCAGTGTAGTAGAGTCTTTGCACAACAAATATATATTGCCATCTATATAGAAAAAAATCAAGACCAATATCATTGACTATCTCCAACATTATTGCTCCTGTCCAACTCAATCCTACATTTTTCATTCAGCTTTTTCATTTGGTAAAGAGAAGAAAGATATCACTTTCCCAGTTATAACCTGTCAGTCCTCAGGCCTGTAGTCAGGCTATTCTGACCATTCTTTACTTTCAAAGAGGCACCAGGTGTAAGGGTGAGAAAAAGTTAGATACTAACCAGGTCACAGGCAGTATAGAAGTAAAGAAACCCAGCATGGAATCATTAAAGAAGGCTTGGCTCAGGAACCAATTGTGAGAACTTTGGGCCTGAACTTTCTCTTTTCCCTAAAGCCTTCTCCCGAGAGCGCTCATCAATCACCAAAGTTCACAGTAGAGCCCATCGGATTGGAAGGCTGGTTCAAATTATCTAAATCTATGAGAAGGCCTGATCAAGCAAAGCAGTAGGCCACAGAAGGCCAGGTAAATAAATTAGGCCTTGGTAGGGTTACATGTATGCATGTATGCACACACACACACTGTTGAATTTAGATCTTTACTTAGTAATTATGAATGTCATCTAGCTTCCACGAAACTTTCCTAGCTGGGTAATTATAGCACTTATCAGAAACGTTTTTGTTAGCTTACAGTGTATTCATATATTATTATCATATGGTCTATATACACTCAAAGTGTATTTACTTATAATTTTATTGCAATTTATTGCTATCCCAAGTGAATTAGATTGTATCTGTTCAATCATACCTATAAAAACAAAAGTTTCTAAAATCATTTTCTTTTCTGACAATTAAGTTACTCAGTAAATTATATGAGGGCTGTTCAGAAAAAATCCACCCATAAATGCCTGTAATTTTTATAGTAATATTACATGGCTGGATACTTTCCGGATAGCCCTTGTATTATGGTAAATTCTAAACATTATCAAAATATAACTAAATGCAAATATGAAATATTGTTTGCTTTCCATTGATGCTTTGCCAAATCCTAGTTAAAAAGGAAAAAGATCAAAGTGAGACATGAGATGCCAAAGTAGATTGTCAGGCTAATTTAACCCTTTTAGTGCAGTGGGCCGATATGTCAGCTTTTGCATTTCGGGTGAAAAGTGCGGCTGGCTGATATATTGGCTCATACATAGACCATAGTTAAAAGTGCTATAACTTATTATATTTTTTCTTGTATGATGTATGACTGAAATAATTACTTTTTCAGATGATGTAAAAGAATAGTATTATTATTAACTAATTCAATTTTATATAAAACCACATATGGATATCTAAAACAATAACTTCATAACATTTTTTTTCTAAGGTGATATATTTTATTAATTTACCCTTCGCATTTTTTGCTACTACCACTGGCAGAAGGTAGCACAGAGAGGTTTAAAAATTTTTTAACTTCAGTATTAGATTAATGAGGCATCAGCTTTTGTTTTTATCTGAGGTAAAAGTACTAATTTCTCAAATGTTAACACAGTAATCAATCCTGTGCATTTTACACACACACACACACAAACACAGACACACACACACACACACACACACACACACATACCTCCCAAAGTTAAAGCCCACATTTCAAGCTTTGGGGCCTATCTATACCTATGATGTAGTCAGAAGCAGCATCTGCTTTTAGTTGAATTTTATATGTGCATTGAATCATTATTGTGAATAAATCATTTAAATAAGCCTAAGAAAAGTTAAAAATTAAATAAAATGAAAGATGGGTAAAGCTTTGCCTTTAAGTGAAACAATGAGACAGAGTAAAAATAGTCTGGCCTTGAAATCTGACACAGGTTTCAAATCCTGACTTAATTTTTTTCCTGCTGTAGAGCTTTGGGGAGGTGCTTCACCTCTATGAACCTCAGTCTCCTCTTATGTAAAATGGAATAATGAGCTTATAAAGCCCCACTTTGCATATTTTGCATTATTTCGTCTGCAATAATAATTTGTTCTCGGTTGCTGTGGGAATTAATTAAAATAATTTCATGAAGTACCTGACAATAATAGGCAATAAATAACTGTTCATTCCCTTCTTCCTATCTCTTTTCCCAAAGAGACTTGTGCAGGGACAGTAGCATTAAGAAAGTGTTGGCAACAGTCATGAAGGAGAGAAAGAAAGTCTTTTAAGAAGCAGAGACTATAATTTGGGAAGGTGTTCTAGTATTCATATATGATATCAAAAAGATATGGGTAAGGACTAATTGCTATAAGAAATGCAAAATGGACACAGCTGACCAGTACATTTGTAAAGTAGAAGTTTAGCGTTAAAGGTGGAAAGTAAGGATATTTTGTGAGAGCTAAGGAGAAGAATAAGGACTTCCGATTAAATACCACTCAGATTACTGATGGTATCACTTGAGTGCCATCTCAAAGTCAACCTTAGGCATAGCAAATATCTGTGATGAAAAACTAGAGTGGGCTTTCTTTTCCCAAACTCCAGAAATAGCACTGACACATTAATTGTCATTCAGATTGGCTCACACCTTTGGGGGCACAAGGGTATCATAACCATCTTCTATACAAAATAAGCTTTCTCATCCCACAGGGAGCCCAACAGCAGAACTGCTGTCTGAGCTTTCACATGCAGTACATCAGCTGGATAAATGCAACCTGCACAAGTACATTATTTCATCAAATCTAAGATGCCATCACCAATAGGATACACCACTATTCTATGTACCACTTAGAAATAAAAAAAAACATGAGGAATCTGATGGAAGAGCTCCATAGAAAACTGAGATATCAAAGGGACACATTCTTTGGGGAAAGAGCAAACAAGAAATAAATTGTGTACCATGCTGAAAGGACAGCAAGGATATGTGCATTCCTCAACCTGTGACCAAATAAGAAGAAAGAAAAAACTCACCTGAGAAATCTGAACTACCTAATGGCACTGCATCTAAACAACCAGCATGGCTCAGAAAAATGTCAGAGTGATTTAATTTTAAGTGGTCTTAGACTAGTAGCATTCCCAGGTGTCTATCACAAGTAAACACAAATCCACAGATCCGTTCTGGAAGAAATGGACTTTAATCTAGGCTGATGTCCCCTAAAACATGACTGTGCATACACACACATACATACACACACAGATATATGTATATATGATCTACTCCAATTTCAAGGATGCATGCATTTGGTTTTAAAGAAATGCAGCAGCTGTTTCCTTAAAAAGAATAAGATGTTACTACATATGGATCTGGGTCGCTGGACAAGGATATATAAGTATATGCATAGCAGAGGTTTCAAAGCATAACCCTTGCTTGCAAGTGGCTTACTAACAATCTCTCTGGGAACACAGACTCACGTTTCTATTTCATTTACTTTTGGATCTTGGTTCTGCTTGTTTATAGTCTAGTATTGAAAGAGTGCCTATATTAAGTCAGCTTAATAGAAGTAAAATTATTTTCATTCCTCCCATTTCAACAAAATACACAAGCTACTTTTGGATGACTTTGATTAGCTTTAATTCAAAAATAATAGCATTATATACAACCTGTGGGATATGCAATTTTGATCATTTGATCAAGCTAAAATTTATAGCTTAAGTAAATATGACCAACTTCTATCTTGGGCAGGAAAATCTGAGGAAATGTTATCCTTGAGGCTTTAAAGAAAACTATAACATAGGGCATCATAAAAGCAACTTTTATTCATTTATTCAGCTTGAAAAGTGAACATTTAATTTATTGGTCAGGAGAGATTTGAACTTTTGTATGAAAACAAGTATGGGGCTGGCTTAATAACAGCCACTGACAAAAATGATTTGTCGGCATTCGTTCTGCCATTGCCCGTGACAGAGTGACTATTTACCCACGCTGGGAGTACTACATGTACATATGCCAAAACCCAGCCCCATGAGACCCTTATGCAAAAAGTCGGTTTGATGCCACTTCTTGGGAAAGGTTCTCCTACCATCATCTACTCTAAAGAAATACAGGTTTCTCCTCCAAAGACAGAGTACCACATGCCGTTTATACTTTTCTTACAATGCCCTCCCCACTCTTGAGTCCTTCAGCACTGCATGTTCGCAAAATCATTTAAAATAGAATAAAATGATTGACTGGTAACTGTTTACAAGTAAATATAGAAAGAATCTCAGGGAATAAACTACATTCAAATTAGACTTATTATAGGTATACACTCTCAAGTTCCACATGGTCTGGCTCATGTTCGATGGTTCTTTCCTGGCCTTTTCAGTCTCTTTTCCAAGTTTACCCTCACTCTCAACTTTAATTCAAACCAGAGACCTCTCTGTCTGCCTCCTTAGACATGAGGGGCCCAGAGGTTCTTGCCTGGGTCTGTTTCTCATCCCCTGGGTCTCTGCTGCTAACACAGTCCTGAATACAGCCTACTTTGGACTCTGCCCTTACAGGGTATGTGGTCCCTGATGGCAACTGGAGGCAGCAGGACCTTGAGAGCTTCCAACTGTTTTCTAAACTTGTAATTTCTCCAGTAGGTTCTAGCTTCTTCACAATTGGACAACCTTCTGCCAATCACTATCCAAAGATTTCAAACTGCCCACCTTGGTGCCCACCATTATACTGACCTACCCACAGACCATTTTTCTACAGAGTCACTAATCTCAGAATTTATATCCAGACTTTCTGTTTTCTCTTAGGATTGTATTGGTATCCCTATAACTCTTACTCAAGCCAGAGGCTTATGCATACAACCTGGAAATTATTCTAGGGAAGCACTGAGAGAGTTGTCACAAGACAACATGTAAATTTATAGAAGATATGCATTCTAGACGATTACTCCACAAATAAGTAAAAAAAAAAAAAAAAAAAAGACATTTCAAAAAATAAAGTTAAGGAGACGAAAAGCTGATCTTGTGGTGAATAGACAAAACAATGAACAGTGGGGGAAGGGCAAGGAGATAAATTTCTGAAAGGAGAAATGAGAAAGAAGATTTTTTTTTTTTTTTCATAGAGTTCCTTTTGTCTTTAGGGTCATGGTGTTTATTTATTTATTTATTTTAAGTATTTTTATTTTTATTTTGACAGAGAGACAGAGAGAACTGAATTGGGGGAACTCCCCAATTCAGCATATGGGTCTGCACGGGCCAGGGCCAGGATTTGATCCTCAGTCCCCAGAGCTGCAAAGTTAGCGCTTAGCCTACTGAGCCATCCTGGCTTCCCCATAGAAGATTCTTAAGAAAAGATGCTCAGGGAAAGCTGGGATGGCTCAGTGGGTTAAGCACGTGCTTTGAAGCCCCGAGGACCAAGGATTGAATCCCGGCCCAGGCGGACCCACATGCTGAACTGGGGTGTGCTTCCCGAATGCGGTGAGGCCCCCAGTTCAGTTCAAAAAGAAAAGATGCTCAGCCTGTAGAAGCAGCACCTGAAGTCTCATGCAAATAACTATGACTTCATTGAGTGGTGCTCCAGAGCCAAGACAATAAAACTGCACAGATATATTTTTAAACATATGAGGCTGTTATGCGGGTGTAGATGTAAAAGAAAAACAAATCCAAGCTGGTGTTCTGCTTGGAATAGCTCCACATCACACTCCCCAAATATTATTCTGTACATCCAATTTATTTTTACTTTCTGTCACAGGTTAATTAACTATATTATAGACTTGTCAGTATAACACAATGACATTATTCATTTCCCACAGTGCCTAGAACAGTTATTATTTTCTTGATGATATGAAAAGAAACAATATTTATAGACTAAATTTGTTCTATTTATGAAGCACATCAATTTGTTGTTCTCATCTTTTTTTTCTGTTTACTCTAACATGAGATACATTCACACTTAACTATGTATATTTTTACAATAGTGACTTGTATACATACAAACTCCTTGGATCAATGCCTGGTGCATAGTAGATATTCAATAAATGTCAGCTATAATCATCATTATTATTTCTGTCATTGTTAATAACAATTTACCTTGCTATAATGAATTCTAATTATATCAAAGCCTATACCCGCCAGAAAATCTCTACAGCTGTGCTAGATGGATTTACTAGTACTTGAATCTTATAAAGTACGCTTCCAATTCAAATGATTAATTAAAAAATGTAGAATCATTTTGGATAGATCTCTTTTGTACAGGAACATTTTATTTCATACTTAGACTATTTTTGTGATTGGCAGTGAAAAGAGCTATTTAACATTAATTTTATTTAAAAGGATATAGACAGTATTCTTTTAAATACTGGGAGGGTTTCAAGAAATCTGGGACAAGGTTCTCACAGAATCCACTTTCAAATACATATAAACAAAGCCTTATTATGCTTAGAGTTCCCCTCACCTCCAACCCATTCTTCACATACATACTAGACTAATATCTCTCAAATGTTGTCCTTCCTTTGCTTAAAATCTTTAATGGTTCCCCATTGCCCAAATAAAGGGTCCCCCATCGATACCTGTCTGTGGCCTGTTAAGAATCGGGCCACACAGCAAGTGAGGGGCATGTGAGCCAGCAAGAGAAGTTTCATCTGTATTTACAGGCACTCCCCACCACTCACATTACTGCCTGTGCTCCACCTCTTGTCAGATCAGCGGGGGCATTAAACTCTCATAGGAACTTGAACTCCTATCTTTGTGAAGAAGGGTTTTCTGCAGTGACAGAAACCCAAAAAAAAAAGGATTACAAAATAGATTGGACATAGGGAACATACTTTGGGTGTCACTGTCTTCCAACATTCCCAGAGGGGACCATCTAGTTGCAGAATAACAAGCTCGGGGCTCCCAATGATTCTGCATTATGGTGAGTTGTATCATTATTTCATTATATATAACCATGTAATAATAAGAGAAATAAAGTACACAGTAAATATAATGTGCTTGAATCATCCCAAAACCATCCTCCTGTCACCTCATCCCCAGGCCGTGGAAAAATTCTCTTCTATGGAATCAGTCCCTGGTGCCTAAAAAGCTGGGAACTGCAGGACCAGAGGATAAAGAAAAACCTTTCCACTTGCCTAGTGTTTCTTCATGGCTTTGCCACACTGTATCCGCACCACTCCTTTCATCCACCCCAAACACAACAAGGTTATTCTGCCAACAACACCTCCCATCATGATGATCATGATCTTTTTTTTAAGGTTGAGCAAAATTTTGTCCTATCCACAGAGCTTTTCTGATTTCCCCTGGACAGAAGTGAGGTCTGCTTCTCCAGTTCTCCATACACCATTCTCCTCACATCATCTGTGGCCCTCACCTTAGGTTGCTAATGGCTATTAATTATATACTCTTTCCCCTAGTTGTGGTGTACTCTCTCCAACAACAGGGTTATGTCTTCTGACCTTTGAATCCTCCATAGGCTTAGTTAAGAGTATCTGTGCAATGAACATTATTATGGAAAGAAATTTATAAGAAACACACATGAAAATCATAACTTAATTCCTTTCACTTCCAAGAGTGATCTCTCTCAGACTCATGTCTGGCTTACCTTATCATTTTTTATACAGCATTTGAAAGAAGCAGTACACATTAAAACATCCACATCTATATACAATAACACTCTACCCTTTAATCACATGGAGCTGCTGAGGATGAGCTGTGGGAAAGTGTGACCAAAAGATGGCATATGACCCCCTACAAGCATGAGAGTAAGCCTAACACAGCCCACTAAACTATCAGTTACTCCTGGAACAACGGTTAGGAGTCATTTTGGACTACCTGAGAGGTAGCAGCCCAGCAGGAATCGTAACCCAAAAGAGCAATAAACAAGCGGTATGGAGAGTTATTTAATGGAAATAAATTTTAAAAAGAAAAAAAGAACGTCACTATGTGCAAAAATCAAATACATCCAAGTTGCTCTAGAAAGATGTCATTATTGCACTTCCAAAACAATGCAACACAGAACTAAAAGGATTCAAAGAACAGAGATCTTTCCATGCAAGTATAATTTTAAAATCAGAATTCTTCAGTCAGGAAAAATACTAATTTAAAGGAGATATTTTTAAAGTTCATAAAATTGTTACTGAATTTATTCCTTAAATTATGGAAAAATTAAGAATAGAGGAAATATTTCAAATACATATTTATTTTTGGAAAAAAAATGAAGCCAGTAGTGTTTCATAAATATGTGTGGATACATTGCTTTCAGGGTCCTAAACACATATATTAGTCCAAGAATAGTCTATTCATACTCACAGGTGATTGATCCATTGGTTATTTAAGGGATATTTGGGGTATTTGGTTGACCTCATCCAAATGACAGCTAGTACTCTTAAAAGTTTCTCCCATATTTCCAGAAATAGGGACAAAACTATGTTTAGAAAATCCTTTGGTCTGACTCAATATAACATTTCATATATTCTAATATAAGTGCAGGACCACTGGTTATCTTGAGAATTGGGGGAATGGACTTATAAGAGAAAGTAAAGGATGGAAAGGTTTTAGGCCAGGAATAGGGGGAAGCGAACATTTCATTTTTTATTGAAAAATCGTGTTTCAGATTAATCTTTTAATTTTTTGAGGAACTCTAACTATCACTCAAATATCACGCTGCAAACCGTCCATAAAGCACGACAGTCCTTTTTTTTATTTTCTTTTTGGCCATATATTAGACCAACTTTCCATCAAACAGCTCAAGCCTCTCTAGGAACATGCTTAACAAATTCCCAAATTTTATACAACAGACTAGAAAACAGACGAAAACAGCTGAAGTCACTGGTTCCAATGACTTAAATTGAGCTCAAATCTTCCTCTTGCTATTGTCATGCAGTATAACTATGCTTTATTTTGGTGTTGCTGTAAACTAATTTTCAGAATGATAAAGCCAAACATTTCTGGGAAACTGATGGACAAAAATATCACCAGGGAAACCCAAAACATGTATTAAAAGCATATATTTATATTACACTTAAGGACAGAACTATATAGAATTATAAATCAATCTCTTCCACTTTCAAAATAAATTTTGCTTCAGTTGTGTGTCCTTCCCTCTTATTGTTGCCAACAATAAAAAGGATCAACCTTTCTGGCCTAACTATTACTATTAAATTGGCCTGATCTAACTTCAACAAAACATGATATGGACTTGATACTTGGCCTGTGTTTGGTTTCATTTTAATCTATGACATTCTGTTGATTCTTTGCACATGTTATTTTTAGAAAATATCTGAAAGAATGAACCAGGAAGAGCAGTGTGTATTAATTTCTAGTGTAAAGTTATTTTTAAACAAATAAAATTCTTGGGGAAAGCCGGGACGGCTCAGCGGGTTGAGCGCTCGCTTTGAGGCCATGAGGACCGAGGATCGAATCCCGGCTCCGGCCCAGGCAGGACCCACGTGCTGAACTGGGGAGTTCCCACAGTTTGGTTCTCTAACTGTCTCTGTCTCTATCTCTCTCTCTATCTGTCAAAAAGTAAAATAGAAATAACTATGCACTG
>PVKE010031175.1:0-19211 GCA_004027555.1 Craseonycteris thonglongyai
TGGTCATATTTATTTACCCAACTTAGAGCATATGCATATGTGTTTTTTTTTTTAAACTGCATAAATGGTTTATCTAAAAATAAAATATGGGGATTTTGGGGGGGAAAGGAAAAAAGGGAAGAACAGTTTATAATATCATTGGTCAAGAGGGGCCCATACAACAAGTCTTTAAATATATTTCTCTATGATAATGGAAACACAGAAAACAAAACAAAAAAAGAAAAAGAAAAGGTAAAGAGCAGGAAAAGAGGAGTAAGGAAAAGGCCGGTTTTTCCCTCTTTTGGTATATAGGATGTCATTGTGCCTTTTGTTTAGATCACACCAGATGCAAATTGTCAGAAATAAATGGATACAAGGGGACTTAACAGTTAAAACTATTTCACAGAAGGCCCTTTAATGCCAGGAGTAAGTTATAAAACTTACCTCCAACATCTCTTCAACATAGGTTTATTATATAAGTATGCAAGGTTTTCTAGTGCATGTGAGATATTGGATAAATTTTTAAGATAAAATGCTTAGCTGGAGGTTACTTACCCTTAGTTTTTTAAATAGCAATCTGTTTTTCTTTTTAGAAATCTAGATCTTTTCATTAGGATTAAGTTCCTTCTTGTGCTTCCTTTCTACCTACATCAGTGCTTCTCTCACCCAGGACCAATTTAGCCCCCGAGGGGTATATGTTTAGTAATTTCTGGAGAGCTTTTTGGTTGTCACAAGTTTGACGGTGGTATGCTACTGGCATTTAGTGGTGAAGAGACCAGGGATGCTGCTAAATATCCTATAATGCACAGGATAGGTAGGCCACCTTACCAAACACTTATCTGGCCCAAGTGCCCCCCAGTGCCAAGGTTAAAAAATTCTAGATGTTTCTCTATTTATATTCTTCCATTTTCCCAGTAGGCTCAAGTTCATTATGTTACTTTAGGTAGCATTCAAAGTCTACAAAATGTATTTATGAATCAAATGACACATACAAGAATGTTCTTGATAGCATTGTTTCTAAGGGCAGAAAACAGAATAAATGAAAATAAATGCCTATTGACAGAGAATGGATAGTTACAGGACCTTCATCAAACAATGGAATCTTACACTTAGTGAGAAGGAAATACAGCTACACACAATATGAACCAGCCTTCATAAAAGAATCTTGAATGAAGAAAGAAGTCTCCGAAGATTATATGCAGCATAACAGCCTTTTTATGAAGTTCAATGCAACAAATAAACACTGTTTAGGTGCACACTCATAAGTGATAAAGCTATTGAAAGAAGCCCAGGGAAAACAAAATTCAGGATGGTAGTAGCTACATAGGCAGTTAGGCAGATAGGATAGGGGAGGAACACATGTAGACATAGTTCATCAGTGTTTCAGTTCTCAGGTTGGGCAATAGGTTCACAGGTGTTATAAGGTAAAAGAGGACCATGCATTGGCCAATGATAGCAGTTTATTATGTCAAGAATTGTAACGTGTGTATCTGAGGACCTCAGATACATCATAATCCTTGGCAAAAGGTTGTTGAAACAGAGCAGGTCAGCAACTCCAAATCCCTAAAGCCCCTTCACAGGCTGCGCTTATACTTTATTTACCCTTGTGTTCCTAGAAAGCATGACCCAATATAATGCATGCCCCAAACCAGGGCCCTGTAACAGTTAATTACACCTTCTAACACTGTCTCACTCTATCCAGTTATAATCTAGGAGTAATTTTTCTTAAAACTTATCACAATGACACTTATTATTTTGTCTGACTCTCCTTATTGCTACTGCAGTGGTTACAGAACTTCTAGAATCGTTTAAAAGTATGAGAAAATGCACATACTTTATGCCCCTCCTCCCTCAATAGTGCCTTTAATATCAGGTACCCCTTACGTTCCCCTCTCCCAGGCTCCAGCCAGGTCGAACTTTCCCCTGTGCCCAAACATAATCTCTCATATCTTACCCTTTATTTCGCTTCTCTGCCTTCAAGTACCCTGTCAAACGTGAGTTGTCCTAAAAGACTTAGCCCCCAGGAACTTAAATCCTCCAATGCTTCCACAGCACTTTTTACACATCAGTGTTAACATGCCAAACAAAGTTACAATAACATGCACTTTCGCTTGAGCCCCGCCTCCCTAGGATGGGGGTTCTAAGTGGGGCAGGGGCGGCAGGGCGCATCTTGAATCTGCGGCATTCCGCACAGCGCCTGGCTGGTTCTCGGTTTTTAATCTGGCAGGCTGAACGAATGAACCATTGGTTGTCTTAATCAGCTTCCCCAGGAACCGCGTGGGGAGCAGGGCACGATGCATGGTGCTACTGCTTTGGTCCAAAGCCCAGCAGAGCTCTGAGAAACAGTGGCCCTGCGCAAGGAGGGTCCCCGGGGCAGCCCACCGTTCACAGGCACACAGCAGGCGCTCAGGGCTCACTGGATGGATGCGATGTGCTGCCCCGTGGTGCCCTGGCTATGATCCAAGGTGCCCGCGGAGCACGCGCAGCCTGTGCGGCAGTACCTGCTGCCCCTCCCCGCCGAGCCGGCGCTTCCCGCCGCCGCCGACCATCCTGCAGCCGCGGGGACAACAGATTCCCGCGTCCCTCCGAAGCTTCCGAACGCCGCCGACTGCTTCCGGGTTCAAGAGCCACCAATCCGAATCCTGCGCCAACGCGGGAGTGCCAATTTAGGGAAAATGCTCCGCCCAGGCCCAGCCCCACTCAGACCTGGAGCTGGGGCCGGCACAGGCTCTGCCCACGCCCCCATCGGAGGCGGGTGCGTCGTCTATCCGCCTGCTTCTCCGCGCGGATTAACCATCTCCAAACCGAGCATCTCCTAGGTATGCTCCTGGGACCCTGGATCCCCGAATTTGTTTCCGTTAAGGTTGCCCGGCCTTCTTCCCCGGTGTTTACTAGGGGCACTGATCTCACCCCAGCCCTTGTTTTTTCTGATTGGTATTTATTTAAAAGATTAAGCTTGTCCTCGCTTCCATCCCTCTCCCTCTATATTATTGCCTAACACTAATCCATCCTCAGTTATCTCCCAGAAGCAAATCGGCTTCTCTCGTTCTTGCTTCAATTTGGACTGCCCTCTCCACCTTGTTATAGTCCCTGAACCAGCAGCAGCAGCATCCTGTGTGTGTGGAAAGCTTCTGAAAAATTCAGAATTTTAGACCCTACTGGCTTATTGAATCAGAATCTGCATTTTAACAAGACACCCCCGACCCCAGTGACTCCCATGCACAGCAAAGCGAGGCACTTCACATAACTGATGTCCCCGGGTCTCCCTCACTGTCATCCTGTGGATGTCCTATCCCTCATTCCTGAGATGGATTCTCTATTTTCTGAATCTATTTCTTTCTTTTTTAAAAAAACCATTTTGGATAATGTGACATTTGTATTGAAATTCAACATTTGACAATATCTCATTCTGTTTATGTCTGTATTCCACAATGCTTTTGAAAAAACTGATAAATTTCACCAAATTTGTGATACTTATTCAGGATATCTGTCCACCATCTGGAAACAAAGCAATTACTGATAAATGTTTTCATTTATCATTAAATGTTTTAGTTATAGGCATGGGTATAGCAATTTTGGACAAAATTCAGTGAAATTTACCATATCAATATGATATATGAGGGCTGTCTGAAAAAAAACAAAAAACAGCCATTATCAATATAATGAAAATGGTTGCATGGCTGGATATTTTACAGAAAGCCCTTATATAATAATACAGTATTTACTATGCAACAGTAATGTCCTTAGTGCTTTACACATATTGACTCATTTAATCCTTAAAACAATCATTCAGGTAATTACTATTTTTATTCCTATTTTACAGATAAGGTGGCTAAGACTCAGAGAGGTTAAATGAGTTGTTCAAAGTCACACAGCTAGCACAGGAGGTGGGATTCAAACCCGAATAGTCTGACCGTCCAGTGTAGTCTCAACACTATGCAATATTGTCTCTGTAGCAATCAGTGGTATTTACCGAACCATGTAATTGCACTAAATGAGATCTAGAGGTCAGTGAACCAACCACTTGCATTTTTTATATTATTTGAACTGACTTAGGAAATTTATATCTAAAGGATGCATCTTTTTAAGTCTATCGTCTGAACCTCCCTTTAATCAGGAGGCTGGACAGAGCTTTGAGTCTCTTGTTTTCCAAATGATCAGTAAAAGAGGAAATGAGGATATGCAATGATCTATAAAGCCTGCCAGATAAATTATTTCTGGATAAATGAAAATTCATTTTTCATTAAACATCTGGGAAATTTGAGCAATGGAAATAGGTAGTTTTCCTCTTTTTAGGGACATATATTTTCTCACTACTACCATAACTTCTAAATTCCAGGCCTTTCCTTTTGGTAAACAACCACCATGAAATTGATGAGAATGGCTTTAGATGCTCACTGCAAAATAAAGAGGTAAACTCTGTTTTGTGTCTCCTTAGGCTTTATTTTCTCTTTCTAAGGAAATGTGTTTTTTTTCTTAGGGCTCTTTATTCCTAGGGCGATTAGACTCAAAACACACTGTCATGGCTACAGATGCAGTAAAACTGTTTATAAGCTTTTTTGCTTAGATCAGGAAAATTTTCCTGGATTAAATTAGCCACAGGAGGGCTCCATTGCAGTTTCTGGAAAAAACAAAACAAACAAACAAAAAAAACGACAGTTTTACTGTCCCAGCACACAGTTGTATTCTGCAGTTTTCAATGCCTCACACCTATTTATAAAGATGAAATAACAAGCCAGAGCATGTAGCTCAAGTACATTTAGAATGTTCATTAAAAAGTTCCAGAAAATTTTCTAGAATCCTAGAGTATATTTCTGTAGGAAATACCTGGAAATGAGACTTGTAATGATAAGCTTTGATTTATTTTTATCTTAAGCATTTTTAAAATCATAGCAACAGTTTATATTCAGGGCATACAATTTATGGGTGTCTCATGCATGAAAAAATACATTTACAGTTATGCACGATCCATTATTTTTCTTTCTGTTGAGCAAAAAAGGCTTTTATTATAATCCAGCCTGACGGGCCAGATGGTGCATGCCTTTATTTAATCTATAACAGTGCTTCCTAACATGTATCTACAGGATGATTACAGCTAGTACAATAAGAAAAGTATAGGACTTCCAGGTGAAATAGACTGAACACAGTTCCTTACTGCAGAACTTGTGAATGGCTCACTCCAAATCCCTTAGAAAGGCATTTTATGCACATTTGTGACTCTTCTTTAGGGATAAAAAGCAAGTTTTCAAAAGTTACTATATGGGAAAAAAAGGGCCCCAAAAAAGAATCTAAAATCTGAGACCATGTTTATTCTGAGAAATGGTGAAAACACATGGAAAATAGAAATTATTCTATGCCTGACATTTTGGTATTTGTTCTTATACCTCACTCACAGAAAAAGTCATAGAAGCAACTCCTATCAGATTTACGATATGGAGCTGGACCCAGCAACAATCTGGACACCAGAGTTTTGAAATTCTGACTCATTCTCCTGCAGCTTTTAATAATTACACTTATTACTTTTTTTTTTCTTTTTAATTTGGAAAAATAAAAAGTAGTAGCCAGGGCATCTAGTAAAAACAAAATCTTGGTGATGGATATGACTGAGGATTAAAAGCACATGAGGATAGACAATGGCTCTAGGGGGAGAAATAGTCATGCAGGAGAAACAAAGGGACAGTACTTTAAACTGTTTTATTTTTTGAAGATAAATCATGAGTCCTCATCATTTTATAAAGATATCACTCTATAATTCACCAAACACAACACTGTGGGTAATATGCACTTAAAAAATAATAATAAAAAGGCATTTTTGTGGCTAAATGACAGTTTTTATCACACTTCCTAATAACTCACTGAAAATCATAAGTAATTGTCTTTCTCTAAGCACAGAAATTAATTTTTCTTTGTTTTTGACCTATCTATCCTCCAGGCCATCCAATTTTATTCCCTAGAATGATTCTATTGACTATTCTTTTCCCTTTCTTATATGTCTCCTCTCTCACAGCCTAATACCCTTTAAACACCAAAAGACTAAACCCAAGCCACCTGCCCTACTGGAGACTTTTGATGGGCAGTTTTATTTATCTGGGTTGTGGGAAAAAAAAGAGTGGTGAGGATGAGCTGTTGAAGTACATGAACACAGGACTATGCAAATACAGACCCTCCTCCTATAGGATGTATCAGAACAAATCCTACTGTCATGATAAAGAAATAAAGAGGGGAAATAAAGAGGCTTGAGCTCAAGAAAAACTTGCCATCTAATTAGCAATAAGGGCGGTGGGAGAACACAATGGCTAACTGCCAGGCATGCTCTTCTGTTAGAAGTTCTTTTTCTTTTTCTAAAAAGATTTATTTTATTGTTTTGAGAGACGGTAGAGAGAAAGAGAAGGAGAGAGGGCCCAGAGCAGTCTCTGTAGCTATACATCATTAGTTGTGAAATGGTTTCATTCCACACAAGTGTGGGGCTGCACAGGGCGGGAACCGGACTAGGGGCCTCTCTCATGGGAGGCGAGAACCTTAACGCCATCCCAAAGGTTATCAGTTGCGCACCACAGTTCAGCATATGGGTTTGCACAGGTTGGGACTGGGATTCAATCCCTGGACCTCCCTTGGGGTTGCAAGGCAAGTATTCAACCTGCTGAGCTATCCCAGCATCCCCTGTTGGAGATTCTTAAAGTCTACTCCAAGTTTGTCCAACCCACAGCCTGTGGGCCGTATGTGGCCCAAGATAGCTTTGAATGCAGCCCAACACAAATTCATAAACTTCCTTAAAACATTGAGATTTTTAATGATTTTTTTTAAAGCTCATCAGCTATCATTAGTATTAGTATATTTTACGTGTGGCCCAGGACAATTCTTCCAACGTGGCCCAGGGAAGCCAAAAGATTGGACAACACTGGTGTTCTCAGATGTCATCTTACTCTTATATTATCTTACAGTACCTCCTATTGAGATTATTCCCTTAGTCAAAATACAATGTCGTATTAGCCCATACTTTGACAATCCTTTACCTTCCTTTACTTTGTTTCCGTGTATATGTTATTTTTGACCTCTTCCTCCATTCTGGAAAGTTCTCTGCAGGAATGTGAATAGACAATATTTATTTGAACCCCTGATCCTTGACTTCTCAGTTATGAAATTGGACAAATGACTTGATCTCACTGGGCTTTAATTTTTTCATCTGTAACCACAGATTATAATAGTATCCACTTCACAAGGTTGTTGAAGACATTAAGTAATAATGTGCATATATATTCTCCTAATGGAGAACCATACACGGTAAGTCCAGAGAAACAAAGGAGAGCAATGTTCTTTTATGGACTTGGGAGGAGCTGCTGTAAAGGAAGTGTCCACTGGCAGAAACTGAAAATTCAAAATATAGTGATTTTTAATTGCCTGAGTTATAGCAGTCTCCCATTGCCTTAGCTGTTACCGGACAGGGAGGAATCTTTTCTTCCTCCTCCTGAGATAGTAAAATAGCATCACTTGCTGTTGGAGATGCAAGGTATATCTCTTTCTGTTGGGGTCAATAGTGTATGTAAGAATTTTCTAGCCTCCCAGCTCCATTTTAAATGAGAATTCTGTTTATTGATTTTCACAAATCTAGCACTTGGTGGGAGAAGAGGGGAGAGGGGATCTATATAACCCTCTCACAGCAGCGTTTCTTTCTCTTTCTGAAAGGAGCAAGTCATCCTTTCTTGAACTCTGTTTCTCTTTGATGGCTTTTATGCCCCTCTCTGCAAATACTTCTACGTTTAGTTACTGTTCAACAGGTCAAGGTCAACACTAATTCAGCCTTGTGAAACCTTTGCATTAGCAGTTGGATTCCCAGGGTAAAATCAGAAAACAACTCTTGTTTTCCCACTTATTCCAATCCACTTTGGAGCCGGCCTTCCTTCTTGCCTTTAGATAAAAACTCTCATAGCCCCACTCAAATAACAAAAAGTCCTCTGGCAATGTTAAGTCATTAAAATTTAGTCTCAATTAAGTGATGTATATGTTCGGTCTGCAGCAATAAGTTAAAATTTCAATCTTCATTAAAAGCTAAAGTCTTTCCTCTCAGTGAATGCTTGCTATGGAAAGTGGAGCTGCTGCTGCTCTCTCCTTTCTGGCCTCTCACTTCCACACCTGGGTACCCCCTCACTCAGGTGCCTCTGGGTCCCCAGGAGCTGAATTTTCTAGAAATCCTTTTTACTCCTTCAAACATTTTTATGCCTTTCATGTGAGTAATGTATTAAGAGTTGTAAAATTGGTTTTTGACTACATAATCATTGATTTACTCAACCAATTCATTAAACTATTTATTTGACTTTTTGATTTAATAATAATTTATGGGATGTCTGTTATATACAGGGGACGGTGCTAGATACTGCATAAGACACATTCCCTGCCAACCATAAAATTTTCCTCTAGTTTAGATGAGAAAACATACACAATTAGCTAGAACACAAAGCCGTGTGTACTGTGGCCCTATTATGGTCATGAGAACGTAAGTGGTACCCGAAATTAGCAAAGGAAGCTATCCTTTCCAACATGGATTATCAGAGAAGACTTTTTGAGGAAGTGGGTTGTGAATTTGGAACTTCAAGGCTGTGTAATACTAATAGCTCAATGTGATGTTTTACGAGGTCTGTCCAGAAATATTCCAGCCATAAATGCCTCTATATTTCATATAACATGGTGGATACTTCGCAGACAGCATATATATATTATATATATGCTTATATATATATATATATATATATATATATATATATATATATATATATAAGGTTTTGTGTGTGTGTGTGTATATATATATATATATATATATATAAATAATCTGGATACTTTGCAGACAACATGTACATGTGTGTGTGTGTGTGTGTGTGTGTGTGTGTGTGTGTGTGTATTTATTTATTTATTTATTTTCTTTCTTATCTTTACCTCCCAGACAGAGAAGGTATTTCCTTACTGACTTTACTCAAGTTTACTCAAGGTTTAGGGTTCTTTCTTGTGGACGCTGCCTCAAAGTTACCTTCCTTGCACTCCATATTTTGTATTACTCATTAGTAAAAGAGAGTTAGTGGAAACACTGATACATATATTAGTAGTAAGACTGAGATAATAGTGGAGCAGTGATTGACCCCTCTGTGCTTGCTGGTGATGTAATTCACTTCACAGATGTCATCTCAGGGCTAGGTAAGTATGAAGAGACCTGGGTGTGCTTTTGTCACGTGTTCCTTATTGAATGAAAGAGTTGGGTCTCGGTGCTTGAGGATTGAGCTCACCTCTGCTGTCTCAGTGTGGGGCAGACCTGAGATCAATATTTTAGAGTTTAGCACTTAATTGCTCTCTAAACAATTGCTTCTTAGATGAGGGTTGTCCGGAAAGTATTCAGCCATGTAACTTTTCTCATTACAATGGGAATGACTGGATTTTTCTGGACAGCCCTCATATCCTAGTATTGTCTTTCCAGGTAGATGATCATTTCTTGAGGGGCATGAGTCCTTTTACACTTTGTGCGTATTTCTGCAATGTTTACCAGAGTTCAGAACATAATATAGGCTTAATAAGTATTTAATTGTGTCTGTAAAAAAATTTTTTTTTCTTTTTTCAGTTTATGTAGCATTTACATTCTTCTTGCTTATATGCCATTTTAACTGTAAGAAGGGATTAGTTCCATCTAATTCCCTTACTTATCCATTGGAATATGGCTAGTGTGGACATACTAGGGAAGACATTGATGCCATGTCGATAATACTGAAACAAGGAATGAGGATTTATAGGGAAGTCAGTCTTTTTGTTAAACAGAGAGCTATTGTGAATCAGCAATGATGGTGAAAATATGTAGAATGCAATCTAGTGGGTCTGAGTAACATCAGACCAATGCATTAAAATGAGCATGTGGTAGAACAGAATGCTGAAATGAAAAACAAGTCATTGCAAGCGAATCCTTATTAATTCACACAATAAGTATACCTCACTTTGTCCCCATTTTGTTGGAGTAAAATTCTGCTAAGCATGCAATTATTAGACATTTACTTGCATGATTTCCCTTGTGTATTTTTACACACACTACATTTCGAGAATGCAATTGAGAATTAAATTTTTGCTCATAATTGCTCTCTTTTACAGCTTTGACACAGAAATTGTTAATAGACTTCTCTATGAAAATTGTGCCTTTCTTTTTTCAAATGCTGAACACAATGTTAAATTTAAAGCGTGAGCAATGCAATTCCTTAAACACAAAGCTATTCATTCAAATCTCCTACTCAGCTACTTCCACTCAAGTGCTCCTTCTTAGTTCTTTTTCTTCCTCACTTTTATCAGTTCGGGGCAGGAAACCTATGGCTGTTGGAACTTGCTAACCCCCATCTAGGGGTGTGTGTTAGTTTGCGAATGCTGCCCTAACAAAATATCACAGCCTAGGGGAACCTAAACAACAGAAGTTTATTTTCTCCAATTCTGAAGGCTGGAAGTCTGCTATCAAGCTGTCGTTATGTTTGTTTTTTTCTGAGGCCTCACTCCTTGGCTTGCAGATGGCTGCCTTCTCACTGTGTGCTCACAAGGTCACCCTTCAACCAGCGTTTTCTGTGCCCTACTCTCTTTTTGTAAGTACATCAGCCATATTGGATTATGGCAAACCTTTATGACAGCATTTTAACTTAATTACTTCTTTATAGGTATAATCTCCAAATATAGTCACATTCTGAAACACAGGGATTAGAACTTCAACATACACATTTTGCAGGGATACATTTAGGCCATAACAGGGTGTTACTGAAAATGTTTTTTCTGTGCTTGTCTTGTTCTAATTAGAATAAAGATACATTAAGTGCCAAGCATAATTCTTGAAATATTGGAAGTACATGCCACCTTTCAAACACATAGCAAATAGTTTTCTTCTCTTCTCTTAAATGATTAAATTAGTGATTTTCAGGAGAGCTCCTGGTAGAATTTCAGAAATGTTCTGAAAGTTTTTGGTTGTCACAATGATTGAAGTGTGGAGCTATGTAAGGCATAGTATCTGATTATTTCTGTAGCAGCTACATATTAAGTTACATTTAAAAAATTACAGGTTATTTTCTTTTTGTTTATAGTTTACAATTATAAAACATAACGATTTATTTTATTTTATAATTTATATTATAATTAGAAATTCTGTTGTTTTTTTATTTATAGATAAATTACCAATGAATTTTATATTATAATCATAATGATGACATTACAAAACATTAGTTTTAGAAAGAGGTGTTGGGTTTGATATGGTTGAGACTATCTGTGTTAGATATTAAACTTCTTTTTTTTTAAGATTTATTGTTTTTGACAGAGACAGAGAGAGACAGAGACAGAGAGAGACAGAGAGAAGGGGGAGGGCCCAGAACAGTCTACAAAGTTGTACGTCATTGGTTTTTTGACAAAGATTCATTTCACACAGGTAGGTGGGCAGGAACCAGGCTGGGGTCCTCCTGGAGGACACCCCCCCTCCAGCTGAAGGCCGAAATGGGGGCCTCCCACATGGGACCACGTGGGAAGTTCACCTGGGCAAGAACCAAGCTGGGGGGCCATATGGGAAGCACACCCCAGTTTAGCATATGAGTTTGCACAGGCCAGGACTGGGACTGGATACTCGGTCCCTGGGGCTGTAAAGGGAGTGCAAACCGCTAAGCCATCCCAGGTTTCCTTAAACTTCTTAAGGGCAGGAATGTTTCTTATTCATTTTTCTTCCCCAGATTCTAAGCACTTATGGTACATGGAAGGTATTCAATGTATAGTTGGAATTAAGTGAATGCTTTATTTAGATGTACTTTTAGGGGAAGCCGGGATGGCTCAGTGGGTTGAGTGCTCACTTTGCAGCGCCGGGGACTGGGGATCGAATCCCGGCCCCGGCCCGTGCGGAACCATATGCTGAGCTGGGGAGTGCCCCCAGTTCAGTTCTCTCTCTGTCTCTGTATCTCTCTCTCTCTCTCTCTCTCCCTGTCTAAATAAATAAATAAATAAATAAATAAATAAATAAAATAGATGTACTTTTACAATTGTGGAACTGCTGAAGAAGGAGAATTTTAATAGCTCTGTATTACAAATAATATTTTCACTGATTTCTGCATATCTTTGTGTAATTTACTATTCATTAATAGATGAGATTAAAAGGCACACGAGATCGCCTGGTCTTAGAGGTAGAATATTTATGTCCTGGTGGTCAAAGGAAGAGAGAAGGTCAAGAAGGGCAGTATTACATGCCTTGATTCCTTCCTTTTATAGAGATTAATTTGTAGACTGAGGATTGCTTTGTTTTGTAATCACATGAAGTTGATTCTTACTGTTTTCCTAAATGGAACCTTTTGTAATCTCCATCCTTTCAAATTCCCCAAAGAAAAGAAAGAGAAAAGATTAGGAGGCAGGCCTAAGACTCTCATTACTCACCCCTACAGCTAGGAAAACAAAGAAAAATACCAGTTTGGTAATGTCAGTGTCCCAGTCATTTTCCCTGGGAAGCTGAATCTGAGGTCAGCAGGTGGAAAGTTAATCAAGAGGTATTCTCGGGATTTACGTCTGTGGATGAGCAGAGAAGGAAGCAAAATTGTGCCAAAGGAGTTGGGCTGTAATGAAATCTTGATAAAAGCCTCAGCTGACCCCATGGGGAACACTGAAACTGAAGCCTTTTTGAATTTTCCAAAGTTTCAGGGGTGATGATTGGACTTCTATACCCTATTTTCACTAGTTCCTGGGTACAGATTGATTCCAGAAAGAGCATGACCTTGAATCATGACTTTTAAATAGAAGCTGGCTTCTATCAGTTGAAAATGATTTTTAAGGGGGACTCAAGTGAGAGTTGTGAGTTGCCAGTACTCTCAGCAACCAGAGGTGTGGGGACATCATCTGAAGGGGAATTAGGGCGGCTCATGATGATGTCTGCTCGCATATCTGCTTTTCTGGTGTTCTGCTTAAAACTAGCAAATGTGGGGAAGCCGGGATGGCCCAGTGGGTTAAGCGCTTGCTTTGCAGCCCTGGGAACCAAGGATCGAATACCGGCCCATGCGGACCCACATCCACCTGTGTGAAATGAAACTATGTCAAAATTAGTGATGTACAACTGTAGAGACTGCTCTGGGCCCTTCCCCTTCTCTCTGTCTCTGGCAAAAAAAAAAAAAAAAAAAAAAGGAAAAGAAACAATAAAATAAATCTTTAAAAATAATTTTAAAACCAGCAAATGCACTGCAGATTAAAGCTCGTGACGTTCAATGTTATGAGTAAAATGGGATCCTGATATAGTTAGTCTCTCTCTGACTTGTCAAATCTTTCTATCTTTTCTTTGAGGATTTACAGTCTTGCTCTTGTATTTTTTCTCTGAAAACCAATATAAAGAATGAAATCGATGTGTTAAAATCTGAAAATGCTCAACTGATACCCCATCCAAAGCAGATGGAAGAACGTTTCTTTTCTGCCCTGATAAAGATAATTTTTCCTCTTTATGGGATTGAGATGGTAAAATTTCCGATTCAGTGTGGGAGTTATCAGAACAAAAATATAATAATAATTTTGCTTAAATGCTTTCCTCTCATCTACCTTTGAAATGAATCACTGAAGTAAGCCACTGAAGTGCACACTCAACTCCTTGTTATTTTCACCATAGTTTGTTTCCTGTCTAAAATGGAAATTTTGTTTGCTCCCCACTTCCTGTCTGATACTTCTATTGGAAATTCTCAAATACTGTCCTTAGATGGCCTTCCAAATTCAAATTCTTCAGCTGAAAGTCTTGGGTTCCTTAGTCAAACTAATTGTAGCTCTCAAACAATTTAAAAGACTGGTGTTTCTTTTCCTGACTAGGAGAAGCTTTCTGTTTTGATGCCAGAAAAATCTATTTTGATTTCATACCAGCGGCTGAATAATTTGTGATACAATTGGCACAAAAAATAAGCAGAATAATTAAAGTTATATGGCTTATTGTTTTGTGTAGTATGTGAGGGGTATCTTGTATTATGTCATATATTTACACTAAGTGTTTTTATCTTTACAAGATAATATATGAATTCTCTGCTTTTCACTTCTCTTCATTTGTTGACCAGACTGTTTAGATTATGTTATATTATTGAACACAATGCTCAAGAAGGCATGTCCTGTTTGCGTCTTGCTCAGAACTTAAGCAATTCCTTGACCATCCAAGTTGTTTAACACAAATTTCTTTGTTGGTTTGTTGTCTCATGCTCTTCAAACCTTGGGCTTTGATTTTTCTATGTCTGCTGTCTTTGGCATAACTTTGGAAAGCAGATGACCTGAACAGGCCCCAGTGGGTACCCAGCAACTTCCGAGATGACGGGAAGTGGTGGAAGCAGCAGGTAGCTATTCTTCTGTGTTTGGCTTTTTTGTCTGTCTCTTCAACATTATTTGTGAGATTCATTCCTATTTTTGCATGGATTTGTAGATTATTTATTGTCTTTGCTGTGTTGGGGGCCATCTTTAAACCTCCTGTGTCTTCATGTCTTACTTTTAGTCTATCATCAAATCTTATGTTAAAATAATCCTCAAATATATCTAAAATCTTTCTCCTTCTTGCAATCTCCTTGAACATCCCCCAACGTCCAGCAAGCAGTATTAGCTCAAATGCTGCAACTGTCCTTTTTAAAAAAAAAAAAAAAATTATATTTAAATAATTGTTTACATACAGTATTATATTAGGAGTACAACATACTGATTGGACATACATATACTGAAATTGTTTTTTTGGTTCATGCCCTCATTTTCATTCCTGCTTCCCTTTGATCCCAACCACACATGGAGCCAACACAACTTTTAAACAAAAGCAGATTATTGCATGTTAGTCACATACTTGAAACATTTCCTGGATTCCCAGTGCATTCAAGATAATGCCCAAAGGCCGCACGTGGTGTGGAGGGCCCCACATGACCTAGCTTCCGCTAACACTGTCCCCCACCCTCTCCTACCATCTCTTCTAGCCCTTTAAGTGCTTCCTTTTTTCCAAAGAGCCAAGCATTTCCCTGTTCCCAACTTTGGTGCTATTTTTCTTCCTGAACTAGCTTCTCACCCTCCCTACATGTGGAAAATTCCTACTCTGTCATTTCTCAGAGAGGCTCCTTCTCAGAGGCACCCGTCTACATGAAATCTCCTTGTTCTTTTCATTTACAGTGATTGCCACAACCAGCGTGTTACAGCGCAATTGCATAATGTTTATTTTCCCACTAGGCTATGGGTACTGTGGGGCTGTGTCTGTAGGTTTACTGTTGTATCTGCAGTATCTAGCACAGTGTCTGGTACATAATGGCAGCCCCCCAATATTTCTGACGTAAACAATTCATTAATGTAGAGTTGCAGGGATTATAGAAAAGTTTAACAGAACATGTATGAAGAGAAGTTTTGATTTATACCTTTTGGATCTGAAGCTGTTCAGCTGAAAATAGGTAAATTGGATATCAGGATTTCTGAGC
The DNA here is from genome assembly GCA_004027555.1 of Craseonycteris thonglongyai. Lineage (NCBI taxonomy): Eukaryota > Metazoa > Chordata > Mammalia > Chiroptera > Craseonycteridae > Craseonycteris > Craseonycteris thonglongyai. Next base: position 15,408 of record PVKE010031175.1, read on the forward strand.
ACCTTGAAGTTCAACCAGTCAATGTAGACAACCAATCATGTAATAAGCTGCTACTCTGGCCAAAGCTCCAGCTTTCATTTTAGAGAACTACATCCCCTGAATTACAAGCAGCATAAACACTACACAGGAGTTCCAGTTTGAAACTTTAAAGCTGACTACATCCAATCGAACTACATTTTTAGGCAACAGCATTCATCCCAGACCCCTGTTTCTGCTCTCCTTTTCTACCACCACATCAAATAGGCACAATATAATTTATTAAGTAAATGTGCAGTGAATGAAATGACAGATAAGATGACCAAGCTCTGGACTGGCGAGGGCTCCTTGGGCCACAAGAGGGAGCTGTTTAAATTCTTGTTAAATATAAAGAAACAATTGAAAGAGAAGAAATTTGGCAATCTTAAGGTTGGCCAGATGGACACCTATTTATATAATATTGACTCCGGAATTCCATTTATTTTTAAGCTACAAAAATTTCAATCCTTTTTATCTGCAATGTAATTTGCATTTTTAAGTAGTATTATTAAAGGCAGAGAATTTTTTCCTTATAATCTAACTTTAAACCTAACTGAGCTGGTATGAAAAACTGTAAGTATGCAACTAAGTGAACAAGAGATGAGAATTCCTTTTAAAATTAATCTTTTTTCTAGACACCTAATAAACAGCATCAAAAAGGATATAAGCGTTTCTTTTAAAAATGACTACCGGCATTTCAATAATTAGTCTATAAGATTTTAAATACTTAAATATCTGTGGAAATCACCAGATTTTTACATTTGATCTTAGCCAAAAGGCCAAGAAGTGATTAACAGAGTTTTTAAAGCAATGGACAAATTGTGAGGTTTTAAAAAGAGCTTATAGTGAACTATTTTTTGAGAACACTGAAATCTTATAGACATATTTATGCGTACACATCAAGAATTGAGTTATACAGTAGCTCTACCTGCCAATCCTCCTGTTCACCCTGAGAAGGTAGTTGAAGTGTGGAAAGGGACCTGACCCAAGGGCAGAAGTATGTTTTTATATTGAGGACCTAGTGAGAGGGCCCATAGGGTGCACTGTTTAGATTCAAGTGACCAATAATAACACTAGTAACATTCACAGTGTTAATATAGGTCAGGCACTATGCAAAGCATGTCACATAGACTAGCTCATTAATTCCTCACAACGCTGTGAGGTAGCAAATTATTGTTTTCATCATAGACATGAGGAAACTGAGGCTTAGATAGAAAAATTAAGTGACTTATATAAGCTGTTAGGTGGGGGAGCCATGATTTGAATTCCCTTTTGGGCAAATTTCTCTAAATGGAATTTTAGCCCACCAGCAAATCAGAGTGTGGGTAGAATCACTGTACCTTTGGGTGAAATGCCTCTTTCCCTAGGATGGGCCACACTTGTACATTCATATACATATTTGAACACCAGAATTCTTTCAAGATTCACTTCTTCCCTGAAATGTTTTGTCCTAAGAGGGGAGAGGAAAGCTTTTATAGTTGTAAAAGGGCAGTTATATCTGGACGATTGTCAGTAAATGGTAAATATGGTAAAGATGGTGCTTTTCTGCTGACTCACTGATGTGATGTCCAGCCATGTGGGAACACAAACTTATCTGAGTTGTGGAGAACATTCACTTTTAATGTTAAAAGAGAAAGTGTCAAAAATGTTTTAAGCTGATGACTTTTTAAAAATTTCTATATTTTACTATAGTTGTTTAAAGCCTCAGCATGTGTTTTGAATAACTATTCAAACATATCCTATAAACAGAAATCTTTAATCATCTTTTGAGCTTAGGGTGGGCCTATGGCCTATAAGTTACATGGGGCACAGGAGGGACAAAATCTTCTTTCTAATGATCATCTGTTTTCTGCCTGCATTTACTCCTTACCCCTATCCTGAACCTTATTCCTAACTGTGTTCTTTAAGTACTTGGAAAACATTGCTGATTTTTCTGGTTAGAGTACTTATGATAAAATGGCATTTCTGAATGTAAAAATAAAGGACTCATTTCTCATCCCTTAATTTTTTCTGATATTTCCTGATGACTTTACTCAAGTTTTTCTTTCTTTTTCTTTTTTTTTGAACCAGTTACAGTATTTGAATGGGTAGTTAAGGACTGAAAAGCATAGTACCTTAGTATTCCTGTGCTTTCTGTTGTTAATGCAGGGTCCAACTTGCTTGCCTTTTAACCTCTGCGGATGATCAAGGTCCAGACCCAGGATGAGGACTGGGACATGATTTTGACCACAGAAATGTGTATTTGAATATGGCAGCAGGTATGAGTAGGTTCTCTGTGAAGTAGACAAGCTTAGACTCAAATCTCAGGCATACCTTCCCTACGGTATTGCCTGTAGGCTGTTAAAACATAGGCTGTTAAATTAAATCTGAATTGGGTGAACAAGGAATAATTATTTTTAGTATATAAGTATGTCCCAAATATTACATGGGAGATACTTGTATTAAAAAATGATTTTTTATTTGAAATTTATATTTAACTGCATTTCTTATATTTGTATTAGCTAAAGGTGGCAGCTCTATGTCCCTCTCTTCCTCCCTCATCAGTGGAGTTTAGTGTTTAAAGATACAGGCCCTGGGACCAGACCTCTGGCATGACTTGCCAGCTATGTGATCTTCAGCAAGTCTCTTAGCTTCTCATTGGTAAAATGATGATAATAATAGAATCCTCTACCTCAGAGTTCTGTTGTCGGGATTAAATAAATTAATGCATTAAAGCACTTAATAGTTGAGCAAATACTTTATAAATGTTGGCTATTATTTTTATTGTTATTATTATTAATTATTACTTTTAGAGATGTTCCTCATCTCTAACATTGGGGATAATAGTAACTCTTCAAGTATTATGGTAGTTATTATGAGAACTGCATAAGATAATATCTTGAAAGCACTTGACACTGAGTACATCTTGTTTTACCCAAATAGTTAAACTGTTTTTATGTAGGTTTTTAATGCCATCAGAACTCTTTCTTTTATTCATTTTAAAGAGTTGCAGAGGACTGAAGATATAGCATCTTATGAATAGGTCTTTGAAAAGTAGAGAGAGAATTCAGTAGATGGCTTTCTTCTTAACACTTGGATGACATACATTTGGTTGAGCTTATAAGTGTATTCAAAGATTCTGAACCCCAGGAGAGTAAATGATTTGGTCAAGTTCAAGCTAGTTAGAGGTATATCAAAAAGTAAGACAAGACCTATTCCTTGGGTGGGTGGGGCTTGAGAGCTTGTGAAGCATGGAAGTAAAAAGCTTCCTATCACATATGACTGTTTAACTGGGGTGCATACTGTGCCCCCACCACCCTCTAGAATGTGGGGAGCTCTCACTCACTCACAAGTGATGGTAGGAGAGGAACCTGAGAATAGCAGCCAGCTAAACAGCTCCCCAGGGGCACCTTTTAGAGTTAATGAATCTTCCCAAGAGGCTCATTCACCCCCAGGGGAAGACTTGAGTACCAGGGAGAGTAGTTATTTATGGAGAGCCCAGATAGGTCAGAGGGACTATTGAATATAAATTCAAGGTCTAATAATTTTATATTATCTATTAACAGCTGAGATATTGAAGGTCTGTGAACACTGAAATCTGAAGCTACCGAGAGCTATGTGCTTGCAATATTGATGAAGCTTTCATCCTATCAATTTCTGACTTGAAAATCATTACAAACTGCAGAAAAAGAAATAACTTTCTAATTCTATTCTTTACTCTAAAGATTGCTCTGTGGGGCCATCAGAGTAGAGAGCTCCTCTTCTCCTATTTCAAGCAAAAGCCAAAGAAGGAAAAGGAAGCTCAGAGCC
>PVKE010031176.1:0-19193 GCA_004027555.1 Craseonycteris thonglongyai
ATGGAATTCTCTGCTTGGCCAGGCCTGTATCAGGTTTCAATCCCTGAATTTAAGGGTGGGGATAGCCCCTGAAACCCTATGAAAGAGGGCTAGTTTCCCCAGGAAAATTCAGGCCCTGTTATCAGAAGAGGCAGACGCTGAGGATGCAAGCACAGAAGATGTTTCCCACGTGAGTGCCTCCCCACTAGACTCAGCACAGGAACCCCCGGACCTTGTTCAAATGCGTACTCTGATTTGAGAAGGGAGGCCTGAGATGCTGCATTTCTGAGAGCTCCCATATACTTGTGATGATGCTGCCAGTCCTCGTGTCCTGACACTTTTACATGGGATTCATTACATGGAGCACGAGCTCTGGGCATGAATTTATTCACACATTATGCTCCTACTGTGTGCCTCAGAGGTGCGGAGCTGAGTGCTAACGGCACAGATGTGAGCGTTGACCAGGCTCTGCTTTGTGCAAGGACAGAAATGGTCTATAGCTGCTCCCCTGAATACGGGAGCTTTAGCCACAGGCAGGGACTGAGCACCAGAAGCGCGTCACGTCCTTCCTGAGATGTGCAGTGTGTGTACAATACACACTGGGATTCGGAGACTTAGCATGCAAACAAAGAATGTGAAGTAGCTTTCTGATAATTTTTGTATTGATTGCAAGTGAATAAGAATTTGACATATTGGGAAAAATAAATATACCTGAAAATGAATTCCCTTGTTTCTTTTTCCTTTGAAAAATATGGCTGTAGACAATTTTAAATTGTAGTACATGTGGCTCACATTACATTTCTAGGGCTAGTAGCCATGGCAGGCAGTGAAATGGTTCTCTTGGTTTAGGGGGACAAGCACATTTTATGCAAATCAGACTCCTGCCAGTGTGTCACTTTAAAAAAAGCCACATTTCATTGTGTAAAAATTGAACTAATGGGAATTCCTTATTTTAAAAAGTGAACTTCTCAAGTGTTGTGGTATCTCTAAGCTTATGGGCCAAAGGAATTGTAATCTGTGCTTGCTTTATGCTCCAGGGCAGGGCCACTCTTGTTAGTAAACAAAGATGGTTATAGTTAACATTTCTGAGCGCTACTGTGAGCCAGACACCTTTATAACTCACTTATAACTCACTACATGCTCACTACCATCCTCTGAGGTAAAACCCCTCCATCCTTTCTCAGAGATGACCGTGGATCATGCATGAACACAGGGCCGTCAGAGACCTGCCCTCAGGACCCTGTGGCCTTCTTGGATCTGTAAATGGTGATGTAAATCATACGTAGTAGGTGCTCAGAGAGGCGGAGGGAGCTGCCCTACATTACACAGGGGTGTTCTTCCCAGGACGCCCTCTTGTTAATCAAAATAGATGAAATCTAATATAACGTTATGCTGTACAAAACCACGCAATATGCTGTTTTATTTCCCAGAACTGTGCTACATATTTATCACAAATCTCACAGGTATTGGTTCCTGTATTAAATGCATACAAGTACAGGCAGAGCATTTGAGATCTTGCTCCCTAACGTGTCATCGCTTTGGCTCAAATAAACTCTCATAAAAGTTTTTTTTTAATGCATACAAGGAAGAGTGAGCACATAATGCAACACATAGATGATGTAATGTAGAATTATACACCTAGAACCTATGTAATTTTTACCAACCAATATCACCCCCAATAAATTTAACAATAAATAAATAAATAAATAATGAGGGGAAGCCAGGATGGCTCAGTGGGTTAAGCGCTCACTTTGCAGCCCCAGGGACTGAGGATCGAATCCCAGCCCCGACCTGTGGGAGTGCCCCCAGTTCGGTTCTCACCAGGGTGAGACCCTGGCCCAGTTCCTGCCCTGTGCAGCCCCGCGCCCACCTGTGGAATGAAACTATGTGGAAAAACCAGTGATGTGCAACTATGGAGACTGTTCTGGGCCCTCCCCCTTCTCTCTATCTCTCTCTATCTCTCTCTTTCTCTGTCAAAAACAATAAAAATAAATCTAAAAAAAATGAAAACAAAAGATGCATACAAGTACATTATAAAGCAGTGATTAATTGTGATAATTTTTCAAGTGAATGATCCAGCACTGCAAGAGTCTGAACTGGTTCCTTACTTTATTCACAAAAGGCAAATGAGGCAGAAACTGCTTAGGTCTTGAGGTGGTAAATTGTTTCCACTTCCCACCAGGACAGACAAAACATTCTTGTAAATAAAAATAGTTTTTTCCCCAAATAACTTCCCTAAGCCTAAGAATTTGGGTTGTTATTTCTTTTCCCTTAAATCACTAACATATGTTTATTTGAACAAAGTAAGTATCACTGAGTTCTGTTTTAGAAGAAAATCTCAATTGTGTAGAGTAGAGGAAAACAATTGCTTCCTTATGTGGCCACTCACAGCCTGTCTCCTCAGCAAGCACATGTCCGCATTTTGAGAAAAGAAATGAAACATTTCTGCCACTTTTACAACTAAGTTTTGACTCTGATCGGGTACCTGTGTTTTCTTTGAGGGTCTTTAAATTCATCCATCAGCAAAATCTGTGAGCTTTACCTCCAAAACAGCCCCTGAGTCTGTATGCTTCTTATCTTCTTAGCAGCCACCACAGGGCCTGGCCACCATCCGCTCAGGCCTGGACAACTGTGTGGACAGGGTCCCCTGCCCTGCTCCCTCCAGTGTGTCCTCAACCCAGTGGCTGGTGGGGTTACTTCAAATGAATCCCGTCATTCTGCTGCCTAAAACTTTTCAGGGTTTCCCACCATCCTTAGAATCAGATCCACATTCCTCATTGCTTATTCAAGATGTGGCAGCCTCGGCATGGGCTGTCCTCTCACCTGCCCCTGATCTCCAGCCGCACCCGCTTCTTCCCAGTGCCTCATTCTCCACAATCACATTCCAGCCTCTGAAACATGCTGTTCCCTTGCCTGGAACACTGTTCCCTCCGAGGGTTATATCACTGGCTCCGTTGTGTCCTCCAGGCTCCAGGTTTAACACCCACTTCTCAGAGAGGCCATCCCCCACATCCCGTCTAAAGGGACCTCCCAGAGATGTTCCCTGTCACATCCTCTTTTATTGTCCTCACACTTTTCAGTTTCTAAGTTTATCTTGTTATTCATCTGTTTATTGCCTGTGTCTCCCATTCATCTCCAGTGTGAACACAGTAAGGGTATGACTTTGCTTTTCTTAATTGTGGTTTAGAAAAGTGTTCAATAAATGTTTGCTAAGTGAATTAATGAATGAGTGACTAAGTAAAACCACAAGTGAAAGAAGGGAAGGAAGACAGAGGGAGAGAGTGAGCTGTTACAAGGCAATTATAAAATGATAGGAGGAATAGCATGCCTTGACTATTACTTAGCTATATTGTTTGAGCACATTATGTGACCTCATCTTTGTCATTTGACATAAAGTAGTAATCTTTATGTAACAGTTCAGGTTTACTTTACTGTTTGCTCCGAGCCTCACGCTGTACTATCTCCCCACCCCCATGCTGTTGGTCATGCTTCCAACACTCTGTGAGTAGGTTGTGGTGTTATCCCCTGTTTGCTGATGAGGAACTGAGACTGGGGAGCAGGTGGAGTGATAAGTGAGGTGCGGGCGGGGTGGAGCCACCAAGCGTCAGCTGGGCTGTCTGACCTCTGAGCTGGCTGTGCCCACCACCCACTCTACTCCCCGCCTCTTCTCTGTTGAGTTTCGATGGTTATTCTCCGAATGAACACTCCATGGCAGGGGTCCTTGGTAGCATGACCATAACAGCTTGTCAGCGCTCTGTGGGTGTGTGACTGGTGTGGACCTGGGCAAGCTCAGCGGTGGCAAGGGCAGTGAGCTCCATGTGGCGAGGTCAGGGAGTGGGGCTGGCAGGGGGAGGTACGATGGGGAAGGAGGGGGAGGCAGCCAGGGGGCCTTGAACCCAGCCTTGAAGACTCCCCTGCGTGGGGCTCAGAGACGGCTGGGCTCACCTCCCTTCTCTCCACCACAGGATGGGGTGTGTGAAGTCCAAGTTCCTCCGGGACAGAGGCAAAGACTCCAAAACAACTGAGCCCAGTGCCAACCCACACAGCCCCTTGTATGTGCCGGATCCCACGTCCGGCAAGTGGGTGAGTGGGGGAAGAAGGGGGGCGTCCAGTGGCGGGGGTGCTAGGGGAAGCTGCTCCATGCTGCCCTCAATTGCCCTAACAGCCTCCTGTTTTCCCAAGGGTGAGCAGGTGCGTTTGGTGTGAAATGGAGCTGATCAGTCGCCAACAGCGTCCTAACTCTCCAGGATACATCGGCACTGAGCCCCCAGGGCAAGGTGGTCATTTCTTCTTGTCCTGCTGCCCAGGCCTGGGCCCATCAGCCTGAGCTCCAGTGGCCAGGCCCCAGTGAGCATGGCGAGTCTCAAGCCTGGGCAGTGGCAGTAGTGAGATCATGGCAGCCTCATGGCAATAACTGTAATGACAGTTGTAGTGATGACAGTAACAGCAATACTAGTGTTAGTATCATGGCTATAGCAGTAGGAATCAGAGCAGAACTGGTAATAAGAGAAGTGATAATACTAGTAGAGGTATTTACTTGTTTATCTTATGCTTATACAGAGCTTACCAAGAGCTCTCCTACACGCTTTCCGGTTATTAACACCTTGAGTCCTGACACTAATTCTATGGTTGGTTGCAATTCTTATTGTGCCCATTTTACAGCGAGACACAGAGAGATTAAATAACTTGCCAAAGGCCGCGTGGTTTGTGAGGGGTGGAGCCAGCATTCAAACTCGGGCAGGCAGTGCAGGCTTCAAAGTGTGAGTGACAGGAGCAAGAGTAACAGGCAGAAGCCCAATGCAATGATCACAAAAACAGGGATGGTGGTAACAGTGCGGGTAATGGTAGCAGAAGTAGTCCCAGCAGCAGCACCCCTCCTGCTGGGGGCCACGGTCGTGATAGTCAGGAGAGAGGTAACAGTAGCATTCGTGGTGCTAACAGTACAGTAACAGTGGCGGTGACAAGAGTACGAATAGCAGCAGTAACAGTTGTGATAAATGTTAGCATTCTTTGACCACCTACTGTATGTTCCAGGCACTGGAGAGAAGGGATTCTATGTCTTAAATCCCCACCAAAAGCCATAAGTCAGGAGTTCTGCCACTTTACAGCCAGGGGGACTAAGGCTCCAAGAGGTTAAATGGCTCCCTGGGGTCACACAGCTGGGAAGCAGCACAGCCAGGTTTTTCTGCCTCCACGGCTGGTTCTCTCTCCTCTGGGGTCCTGAGTCCATCCCCCTATCTGTCTAGGGAAGCACAGCTGCTGCTTACTGCCTCCAGGGGCAGGCATGTCATCCTTGATGCCCCTTAGAAAGCTCTTCCTTGTGTTGAAGGAAGGCCTATTACCCCAACACCCTTACACCTTGTTCTCCAACCTACCCTTTCCCTGTCCCAAACATACCCACTCCCTTTGCCCCATGACGGTCTGTAGAGATTGAAGGCAAAGATCTTATCCCAACCCACCCATTTCTTCCAAATCATCTTGCTCATAGCATGGGTTCCTGACCTCTCTCCACCCAGCTTGCCCTTTCCAAGGCATGATGTCGAGAATAGGACTAATTCTGGAAATGGGAGAACAGTGGAACAGTCACCTCCCTCCCTCTGACACTCATCCTCTATTAATACAGCCTGAGATTACACGAACTTCTCACACTGGTGATGCCCTAAGCTGACAACTGAAGCCCTCAGTCACTCCCAAGTCTGCTTCTCTCCTCACCTGCGTGGCCCTGGGCCCTTTCTGTGGCTCAGGCTCCAGGTGCTCTGGTTTTCTGACACCCTCTGATGTGCCACCCGTGAGAGGCAGAGGGTTTTCTCCCACCAGGTTTTGGCTATCCTCTACGAGCATCAGATGGAAGGGATTCTGTTTTCAGCCATTCAGTGTTCCCTACTTGAAGGCACTAGTTCAGAGACAAGTTAGTAAGCGTTCCTCATAGAAAGGGTTCCCAGTTCAAATCAGTTTGTGAAACGCAGTCTTTATGAACCTGTCTTTATGAAGCTGTGTGTGGCAGCACACACACTAAAAATGAATCTCTGTTACGGACTTTGTGACTCCCTATATTCCTCAGTGTTTCCCAAACCTGTTCTCTTTAAATTACTGTTTATGTGTGTGGCACACAAATACATTCCCCTTGAAAAGTGACAAATTATAGCTAAAGCTACTGTTTCTTCTGACCAATGACCCCTCCCCAGAGGTGTTACTCCCTCCCCAGAGGCATCACTGTTAGTTTGGTGTGGACCCTTGCATGGATTTACACTCACACATGGATAGTGTGTGTCCACATAAAGTATTTGGGCTGTGTGTGTGTGCCCACGCGCACATTTTATGTAAATGTGTCGTACCATTCTGAAGAACTAGTTTTGTTCACACAACCATAGGTCTTTGGGGTCTATTTGTGTCAGGAATGAAGCTCGGCCTCCCTCTTGTAAAGGCTGTTTGGGGTGCCACAGTGTAGGCGCAACTCCCCTTTTGGGGTGGATGCAGGTTCTTTCATGTCTATCACGGAGCCTTTACTCAGAGGACATGGTGGTGGACCCAGCATTTCTCCAAACATCTTGAGAAACACAGATCTGGACCAACCCCCTCACTGTATATCAAGTGAAAGGACAAGCCAGTGTCCAAGGCCAAGGGAAGAGCCTATACCACCCAAGAGACCTGGATCCTTTTGGAGGCCATGCCCGTAAGATGCTGTGTGACCCCAGACATGTCCCCTGCCCTCTCTGGGCCTCCCCCCATGACACACAGGTTTGGGTTGAGAGGCTCTTGGGTATCCTTTTAGACACAGACCTTCCATGGCTCCCCACACACTATGGCATTCATCTCCTTCTCCCATTTCTTCCCTACAGCGACCTGACAACAGCAACAGCAACCTACCGGGGTCCATGGAGGGTAAATATCTGCCAAGCACGTGTGGTGGCATCCTGTGCTTTACAGTTAGGTTCTCAGAGCTGAAGGCAGAAGTCCCCAGTGGTCAAAAACACTCTTGAAAATCCCCCAAATTGCCCCCAGAGTTCTCCTTACAGGCTATTTTATTTCTATAATACTTTAATAACATGGACGTAACATTGTTCACTTTGAACTCTAGAATCACACCCCGCATGCCAAGATGCTTCTTACAAGGGCTGTCCGGAAAAAGCCACCCATTGTCAATATAACGAGAATGGTTCCATGACTGGACACTTTCTGGACAGCCCTCCTATGCCATGAGACAGACACATCAGGGTCCAGGGCTGGGCGCCAGGTGCTGGGATGGGGTACACTCAGGGCTGTGGGGGGCTCAGATAAAGCCTCACCACCCCTGTATCTCTCTTTCCAGTAGGTTCTGAGGACATTGTAGTTGCTCTGTATGATTATGAGGCCATTCACCATGAAGACCTCAGTTTCCAGAAGGGGGACCAGATGGTGGTGCTAGAGGAGTAAGTCCCCATCCCACTCCCCTGGAGACATGCCTACCTCTAATATTCAGTTATACGCTCTTTTGTTCTTCGATAAAGAACCTGGGAGATGATCTTATGCGCGAGTATAAATGACTGATGAGAACCTGATCATAATAGGGGAGGAAGGGTTTGCTGTTAACCTGCCTGAAAGTCACAATAAAGGGGCTTGTGTACTTAGCACATCCAGGCAAGGATGAACCAGTGGAAGCATTTCTTAGGGAAGCCTTCCTCGGTCTCCTGTGATTAAGCTCCAGGTTTACCTACCGACCAGACCCTGTGGAAGTGACTTTGCATTTGCAAATCCTTGGCTCTCTGCGTTTGCTACCTCCAGTCTCTTCTAGTCTTCACCATCTTGGGTGTGGTGCCCAGTATGTGAGGGGGCCCAAGAATGGCAGCAGTTCTGCTTGGTCGGGTCCCTGAGCCCAGCCCCTCTGGTGCTTGGTCCCAGCTGAACCCCTAAGAGTCTGCCATGGGCACAGGGCCCCGCCTTGGGTATGGCTAGGAAGGCCAAGGCACAAGTGCAGGGACAAAGACTGAGGCCGAAGACCTAGGGCTACAAGCTGTGAACGCGGGGCTGGGCTTTGTTCCCAAACCCTCGGATGCATAGTGAAGACTATATAAAAGCCCCTGCCCTAATCATGGGGTGTATGTAGGGGATGCTCTAGGCCAAGGCTGAGGGGCCCAAGAAGACCAGGAGGCGTCCTTCTTCCCCTTGATCCCTTTGCTCTCTCCTGTCCCTCAGGTCTGGAGAGTGGTGGAGGGCCCGGTCCCTGGCCACCCGGAAGGAGGGCTACATCCCAAGCAACTATGTCGCCCACGTGAACTCTCTGGAGACAGAGGAGTAAGTATGCCATTTTCTTGCCTTCCAGAAGGAAACATGAGCAAAGCCAGCCTTGTTGTTCCTGCCTCAGGGCCTTTGCACTCCCTACCCCCAGCACCCCCTGACACACTCTTCCTAGGACTCATTGGCTGGCTCCTTTTCATACTTTGGGTCTCAGAGAGGCCTTCCTTGACCACCCTGTCTGAAGTGGGTCCCTCTGTGACTCTCTGTCATGAAAACCGATTTTACTCCCTTCTGAACTTCTCCCTCACATTTCTTCCTTGTCTAAGACCAATGGGATAACTGCCTAGGGGTGGAATTTCCAGGGAGGCAGTGCTTGCTGTGTACCCCGTAGCACAGCATGGATCACTTTAAAAATGAACGCACAGAAGGCAGGGAGGCAGTGGAGCATGGTGATGAAGAGCTTGGCCTCTAGCGTTAGACTGCCTAGATTTGAATCCTGCCGCCACCACTTACCAGATAAGTTACTTGCTTTCCCTGTTCCTCAGTTTTCTCATCTATCAAATGGGGCTAATAAGGACAGTGTTGGGTAGATGAATGTCAGCTGTCTTTCTCCACAGCTGAAACAGAGGAAACAGAGTCCCAGAAAGGGAAAGCAACTTGCTCAAAGTCACACAGTAGGTTAATGACAGGGCCAAAGCCTGCTGACCTCTGACCTCTGACCTCTGGCCTGGGGCTTTTTCCATCATAGCACATGAACCACTCCTCACCCTATTGAGGATGGAAATAGATCCGGCTGCTGCTGTTGGAACTTTTCTACCCAATAACCCAAATATCCTGGGAGAATGAAGAAAAGATCTGAGGATATGGTCCCAAGTATAAAATTATTTGAAATCTCATTTTCACTGAGAAACGCATGCCGACTTACATTCAACACCGTATACACAGAGGAGGATAGATTACGAAGTTGATGAAGCAGATGAACTCACATGGGCCTTAGAGGCCCTGCGAGCAATACCACATGTCCTTGTGAAATCTGCAAAAGACTGCTGTGTCTTCCCACTCAGGACAGTCTTTCTGTCCTTTTGTCCTCCTGAGCCCACCCATCGGTGGCACTGGAATGACCCCTGGGCATTTTGTATTTGTAATGCTGTGTTGCTGCTCTTAAAGAATGCTCCTCAATATGCATAAGTATTAGTCTCAGCAAAGTGGGTTCAACCCTGGTAAGATATGTTTTAATATCAAAAGAATCAGTGTTTTTCCTCAAAGAATCTTTGAGGGAAATCCATGCTGCAGGAAACCAGGCCCTTAGTACCCTGGTGCCCCCTGTGAGCTGGAGCACTCAGGAGTGGGACGTCACCTGAGGGTCCAGCTCACAGCACTGCCCACCAGGGTTCACATGCCGTCTCCTCCCCTTCCCTCCAGGTGGTTCTTTAAGGGCATCAGCCGGAAGGATGCGGAGCGCCAACTGCTGGCCCCTGGCAACGTGCTGGGCTCCTTCATGATCAGGGACAGCGAGACCACCAAAGGTGACCCAGCCCTCCTCACGCTGTCTACACAGAGGATGATGATAATCACAATGGTGCTGACAGCCAGTGTTTACTGACTATTTACATCCTGACTACTTCCCATGCTTCTTTGAATCATCAGGCAATGTGATGGGGTAGGGAGGGACAATGGCCAATCCCCTTACAGATGAGGAAATGGAGTCACAGAGAGGTGACGTACTCACCTGTCCAAGTCTCTTAGCTGGACAGGGAGGAGTCTGGACGAGAACCCAGGCAGCCTGACTCCACAGTCCATTCTTACTCTTATGTTCCACGACCCAGGTGCCAGGACGGTGCACGCGGTGGCCTTACAGGGGTGTGAGGAAGGGGTGTCAGCATGCTGGCACACGGTGGCAGGTCTCCGAGGTCCCACTCCTGAGCGGTCTTTCTCTGGCCAATGCAGGGAGCTACTCTTTGTCTGTGCGAGACTACGACTCCCAGCACAGGGATGCAGTAAAGCATTATAAAATCCGGACCCTGGACAACGGGGGCTTCTACATCTCCCCCCGGAGCACCTTCAGCACCCTGCAGGACCTGGTGGCCCACTACAAGAGTAAGTCCTGCCCAGCACTCATCCCACGGGGCAGGCCTGTCTCCTGGGAACCCTAGCCAAGGCAGCACTGCAGTTTCTGAGGTCCGCTGAGTGCTCCCTGATCCTCCCCAGACAAATGGCTGTTTTGGAGTCCCCTGAAATCTTCGGCTAGCTGAGCAGGAGGCTGGAGGGGACATCTCATCATGCTCTGCTCTCTTGGGACTGTCCCTGCTTGTGGCAACCTGTTGGAACATTGGCTAGGTGCAGGGAACCAGGTGGGGAGGCCTCTGCTGAGCTCAGAGCTGGCTGCCCAGGCACGACTGAGCAGGGTCTTTGTTCCAGAAGGAAGTGATGGACTGTGCCAGAAGCTGACAGTGCCCTGCGTGTCCTTGAAGCCCCAGAAGCCCTGGGAGAAAGATGCCTGGGAGATCCCCCGCGAGTCCCTCAAGCTGGAGAAGAAGCTTGGAGCTGGGCAGTTTGGGGAAGTCTGGATGGGTAAGGACCCAGGGCCACAGGGTGGCAGGGAGGGAGGCAAGATGGAGGTCATTGCTTCTAGGAACAGCCTGAGGCAGGGCAGAAGGAAAGATTTGAATAATAACCGTAAAGGAGCCATTCCTCTGATAGCAAACCAAATTGTCTTGCCATGCAAACACTGATTTGCCTTTGAGGCCAGGCCTGTTGGGGTCAAAAATTTCCTTCTGAGAAGCAGGAATCCTGGATGAGGAATCCGCTCCCTCACATGGAGCTGAGACAATCTATCAGTCTGGGGTTGAGATACCAGAGGCCTCTTAGGATGATGAAAATTAAGAGTGGGGAAATGCAGCTTGGAGATTTCCAGGCAAGTTCAATGCTGGCAACGGACAGGCACACTGCTCGGAGCACCTGCCATGTGCCTAGTGCCTTCTAGGGCATTGTGGCACCAAAAGGCATGTTCCATCCCTGCTGTCCTGCCCCTAATAACCTGAGAACAGCAATGCCTGCTTTGCAGAATTAATTGTGGGGGAGACACAACACCTAGTACAGCCCATTGTGTTTACACTCTACTGCATTCCAAATGGGGGTGAAGACAACTTACAGAGATGCAGACAATTCAGCCTGAGGAAATAAGTTTAGATTCCTTGTATTTCAGCTATGTTTATCGAGAGCCTACCACGTGCCAGGCACTGAATAAGACAATGTGGCAGAGAAACGTAAGGCCAGTCTGAGTCATGAGGTTCCAAAACAAAAACATATTATATAAGGCCTTAGGCTCCTCCTACAGGAAGACTGTAAATCTGGATTAGAGCTTCCTGGCAACCAAGGTAAAAATGGAAACACAAGCATTTACAAGATTTATAAGATGAAGCAGGGAATAGCATGTGCAAAGTCCCTGTGGTGGGAGGGGGCGTTGGGTGCTTGAGGTGCTGAATGACATGCAGGCTGGTGCACAAAAGGCAAGGGGGAGTTTGTTGGGTAATGAGGCTGGCAAGACAGGCAAGGTCAGATCCTGCTGGGTTTTGTGGACCATGATGAGACTGGTATTTATTTTGAGAACAGTGTTAAGATTAAAAAATTTTAAGCAAAGACCAGGTGTATGATGTTAGTGAGTGACAAAGCAAAGGTGGTGAGAGAGAGAGAGATCATCGAAGTGGGATTTTGAGGTTATTTAATCCCTACAAGAGCCCTTCAAAGGCAGTGCTAATCATTTCCACTTTGCAGAGGAGTAAACCGCAGTTCAGAGACTTGCCCAAGGGCACACATGTAGGAAGTGGTGAACCAGCCTTCCAGTCTAAGTAGGAGCCAAAGCCCAAGCCTCCCCTTTTCTCTCGAAGGGCCAAGATGGGCAGGGAAGGCTTTCTGGAGAAGGATGGTCTGCCACAAGGCCTTCCTGGGCTGTGAGGAAAGAGCGGCGAGTTCTGACCACCTTTCCTGCTCTCTGCCCCACTCCAGCCACCTACAACAAGCACACCAAGGTGGCCGTGAAGACAATGAAGCCAGGGAGCATGTCTGTGGAGGCCTTCCTAGCAGAGGCCAACCTGATGAAAACCCTGCAGCATGACAAGCTGGTGAAGCTGCATGCTGTGGTCACGGAGGAGCCCATCTTCATCATCACCGAGTTCATGGCCAAAGGTACTGTGTTCTGGGGGCCGGGGTGCAGACGGTGGCTCCTTCAAGTCCATTGCTGACTCAGAGGTGACTCAGACATGGTTCTTGCCCTTGAGATGTCCCCCGTCTGACTAGGAGCTCTTCCAGCAAGTACTCACTGAGCCCCTTAAATGCAACTGCGCAGCCCTCCTGGTTAATGGGGTGAAGTCATGTCGAGGTGATGACCGGGGAAGGGGCACACATGCAGCTACCAGGAGAAGGGAGTAGGGCAGGACTCCGCGGGCTGACGCTAGAAGAGGCTTGTGGGTTCACTGTGAGCCTCAAAGGCCAAGGGCAACACTCGTCCTCAGCTGCCTTCCCACGTGGACCAATGCTCTGGAAAAGAAGTTCAGCAAAGTATCGACTGCAGGCTGCCCCAGCCCTCACGGCCACGAGCCAGCATTTCTCAGGCATTGTTTTAGGCCACCATTTCGTAACCATTTTCAATCCCTGCCCATTTTTTAAAATAAATAGAAACATCTCACGCAGCCTCATTTAGTGTGATTTGAAATCTAAAACTTTTTTCACTTTCTAAATATCCAACTATGCCAGCCTTAGCAAACCATGGCGCTAGTCATCCAGGCTCAGGAAGCTGTCCGTCAAAGAACCAGCCTAGCAATCACAGTCATTCAAAACACTCAGATCCGACCTCTCAAAGCCTAGGAGTGGTAAATAAGTATTTTTATTTCAATCCGTCTCCATAAACAATTTTCCCCATTAAGTAACAACAGTCACTGTGGCTTCCTGCTCCCCCACAGGAAGCCTGCTGGACTTCCTGAAAAGTGAAGAAGGCAGCAAGCAGCCATTGCCCAAACTCATTGACTTCTCAGCCCAGGTGAGAAAGCTGTGGGGAAGCTAGGGGGCGGGGTGGAAGGAATTCAACGATGTATTCAGAACACACTTATTGACCATATACTATAATAACAGCAATACTGACTAACATTTGTTGAGTGCTCTGTATAAAAGAATACATGTACTAACTTAATTAGTCTTCACATAGACCTTCTAAGATGGGATTTTTGTTATCTATGTTTATGTAACAAAACACCCCAAAGCTTAGGAGCTGAAACAGCAATTTATTATTTCTCATGATTCTGTGGGTTGACAGGGGTTGTGTGGGTGGTTATTCTGCTCCACACGGTGAAGCTGAGGTCACTCATGGGGTTGCATTCTGCTGAGAGCTTGCCTGGGGCTAAAATGTCTGAGAGGGTGACTCATCCTCTGGGGTCTCTCTCCCCATGGCCGCTGATCATTCAATAATCCAGCCAGAACTTTACAGCACTGCAGCGAGGCTCCAAGAGGGAGTGTATCAAGGGGCCAAACACTCATGGGCAAGTGCTGGTGAGGCCTCTGCTTGCACCATGCTTGCTCATGGTCCATTGGCCAAAGCAAGTTACAGGGCCCACCCAGAGTCAGTGTGGGAGGGGACTGCCCAAAGGCATGAGTCCAAGAGTCTTGGACCATTGGGAGCCATTGATGTAACAGTCAGGCCATAGGTAAGTAATTGCTATCCCATTTTACAGAATAGGAGATTGAGGCATAGAGAAGTACAGACAAGGAAAGTGAGGTTCAGTGAGGTTCAGTCACTTTGCCGAAGTTACTGAGGGATTCAGCAGTGAACAAAATGGAAAGTATTGCTATCCTCACAGAATTGACAGTCCAGATGGGAAGACAGATATAGAATAACTGGATCTCTTAGAAAGCTATGACCCAAGAGTCTTGGCAAAAATAAATAAATAAATTTTTAAAAATGCAGCATCCAATAAAATAATAGTGTACACAGATCACAGTAACATCTCTTCAAACCCCATTTTCTACCTTATCTTCCCTTCACTCCTTGCATCTCCTCTCACCTTCAGCCTGAGTTCTTTTTGCTTCTATCCTCTCTCATTGTCTCCTGCTTGTGGGAAGACAGGGAGGAAAGGCGTGCTATGGAAATACATGGCTGGAGCATTCAGCCCGATCCAGGAGTAATCTAAGACTTCCCAGGGAAAGTGGCCTCTTGGCTGAGCCCTGAAGAATTAGTAGAAGTTGGACAAATGAAGAAGAGAGGGAAGGACGTTCTAGAAAGAAGAACCAGCCTGTGCCGAAGCCTAGAGAAAAGCAGAAGAGCTGGGTCTGATCAGCTGGAGTCAGGTGCAGGAAGCGGGTATGGTTTGCAGCCTGGTGGGCATTAAGGGAGACCTGTACCCAGGCCTAGGGTTGGCCTTCCTGGAGATGCCCAGGCAGAGCTCATCTGAGTATTCAAATTGGGGGTAGGGTGGGGGTGGGAGTGGTCAGAGGTATAATAAAAGTCCTTATCTTTCAGGTCCTGGAATGCCAGAGATATGAAAATTAAGGCCTGGCAGTTTAACCTGAATGGCCTCTGTCCCCCCCAAAATAGTCTGACCTGTTTCTAAATTATAACCATCAAACTGGCAAGAGAGCTTGCTGGAGGGGAGGAGAGTCATCAACTGGGGCAAGAGCCACTCTCCCCCTTTTACAAATGGGAAAACAGAAACCAGGGGAGGGAGACAGGTGTCAGGCCCTTGGGCACCCAGGAGCAGAGGTGGACTTGGGGCCTAGGGACAGGAAGGAGCCCACATGGGGACCTGGTCTTTGCCTCCAATCCTAGATGCACATTGGCACGGTGCTGCGTGTCCCAGACCTGCCACTACCTGACATTGGCACCTCCTTGGATCTGCTTTGGGTCCCTGTTCTTCCCATTTGTCAAATGAGGGAATGGAACCACATCAGTGTTTTTCATGTTTGCGAGCCTCTTTTTAGGCACAACTCTGTTGGTCAAATGAAATCCCATACAGTAGCTGAATATCTTAAAATAGGTCAAAGCAGAGGTGCTCTGATTGAACAGGGGCTCGCATGCAGCCTTTCTTTTGTCTGCCCACCCCCTAGGCAACCTTGAAGTATCAGCAGGATTTGGTTTTCAGAGCTGAATATCCCTTCAGGCTCTTCCAGCTCTGATTCTGTGATTCCCTGGTACTCAGAAGAAACCCAAGTTCCAATGCCCAACCTCAGGACAGCCCACTTGGTGGTTGTGAAATCTCACTACCTAATCAACCCCCAGTGCATAGGCCAACCCTGAAACCAGTAAACCTACCTGTATTCACTCAGTTGGCAAAACCTTGCAAAGCAATGCTCTGTAAGCATATGGGCTTAGGAGTTGCCTGTGTAGCTTTAAGTGAGTTGCTTAACCTCTCTGAGAGCCACTTTCCTCAACAGGGAGCATTAGCAGTCACCACAGAAGTGAACACTTACCTTCCAGACACCTTTCTAAGTCCTTGATAGAGGCTTACAGAATTGATCTTCATTTGATCCTTCAGAAGCAGATTTTATTGTGATCCCCATTTTACAAAGAAGACAAGTGAGGCACAGAGTAGCTTGCTGGAGACCACAGAGCTGTGGGGCTCAAACTGAGCTGGTACAACTCCAGAGGCGCCTTGGCATTATGCTCTGCTGTTCTACGTGGGGTTAGGCCCACCTGTACCTCTGAGCTCATGTGAAAACCAGTAACATGAGTGTCTGCCAGTGGAAACTGGGAATGGAAACAGCATTTGTGCCTGCTCTGTGCCAAATAAAAGGCCAAAAATTAGGCTGACCAGATGTACCATTTGAAACGGGACAAAAAACAATGGTACGCCCCGTTTTAAGCGGTATGTCTGGTCAGCCTAGTCTCACTGAGCTAAATTTAAGGGTCAGTAGGCTGACCAGACATACCGGTTGAAACAGGACAGTACCATTGTTTTCTATCCCGTTTAAAACAGTACAACTGGGGGAAGCCGGGATGGCTCAGTGGGTTAAGCGCTCACTTTGTAGCCCCGGGGACCGAGGATCGAATCCTGGCCCCGGCCGTTGTGGACCCATATGCTGAACTAGGGAGTGCCCCCAGTTTAGTTCTCACTAGGGTGAGACCCCAGCCCAGTTCCTGCCCTGTGCAGCCCCGCGCCCACCTGTGGAATGAAACTATGTGGAAAAACCAATGATGTGCAACTATGGAGACTGTTCTGGGCCCTCCCCCTTCTCTCTGTCTTTGTATCTGTATCATCTCTCTCTCTTTTCCTCTGTCAAAAACAATAAAAATAAATCTTTAAAGATTACCAAAGGGACTTTTCCAAAAAAATAAAAATAAAAATAGTAAAATAGTACATGTGGTCAGCATACCAAAAATTCACTTAGCATAACGGATAAGTGCATGGACCCCGAGCATGGCTGTCAGAGTTCCAGTCTAGTCTCCACTTGGACCAGTTTCTTATTTCTCTGGCCCACAACTTTCTCACCTGAGAAATGGGGATGATAGCAATCATACCTCCCCAAAGCAGAAAGCAAATGCTATTTAAGTATCATCTTACAATAAATAAATAAGCTACAGTGCCTGCCATTCAACAAGAACTGTAGTTAACTGTTCCTCCCTTAAGGCAAGCTTGTCCAACCTCCAGCCCACGGGCCGCACATGTGGCCCAGGACAGCTTTGAATGCAGCCCAACACAAATTCGTAAATTTCTTAAAACATTTTTTTGGCGATTGTTTTTTTTAGCTCAGCTGTCGTTAGTGTTAGTGTATTTTATGTGAGGCCCAAGAAAATTCTTCTTCTAAAGTGGCCCAGGGAAGCCAAAAGGTTGGACACCCCCTCTTAAGTTTTTGTTGCAAAGTCTGGAGCCTCAGACCACAGGTCCAACGGTCACAGGTGCCCCCTGGTGGCCACTTCCTGCAAGTACACCACCCAATTTCCTCCACCCTTGAGCTAGGTGGGGCCTTGGTTTGATCTGTTTGGCCAGAAGCCCCTACTTCTCTAAGTATCTCACCAGATTGCACCCAGCAGCAGTCCTTCATAGCCCTGGAGTTCTGCAATAACTAGAGGCAGCATGGGGCACTGGGATTAAACACCCACAAACTGATTTGGGTCTGACATTCAGAATTTTCTTGGTGTGCTCTGGGAAAAATTGGTCCTCTATAAAACAGAGATTGTGAGAATACCTGCCTCAAGGAGCTAGAAGGCCAGTTTTAAATTATAAGTGCCATTTTCTGGGTACATGATGGTTAATCATAAACCTCTTTATGAGTGTTAATGCACAACCCTCTTAAGTAAAAATTGTCTCTAAGGAAAATTCTACACCCTTCTGTCAGAGGTGTCCAAGGCCCCACTGTGAATAAGAATCCTCCACACAGCCCATATTATTCACTCAGCAGCCATGATGACATTCAAATATACATCAGACAACATCACACTCCTGCTCAAAGCCTTCTACTATAATATCTTCCCATGACACTGAGAACACAGTCCTACCTCCTTTCCTAGCCTACGAGGTTCTTCACAATCCACCCTCTCCCTCTCAACCTTAACTTGCCCCACTGACCCTGTGGCAGCTTCTGCTCAGTCACCTGTTCCATGAACAACCAAGCTCATTCCTATCTCCAGTCCTTTGCACATGGAGTTGTCTCTGCCAGGAATGTTCTTATTCAGCACATTTATTATTCTCACTGAGGTCTTTGCTTAAATTTCACTTCCTGAAGGCAGTCTTCCCTGACCACTCAATCCAAAAGCCCTCCAGACTTCATTTCCTGTTCTTTATCCTTTCTTTATGGTGCTTCTCACTACCTGCAGGGCCGTGGCCTGGCTCACCACCTGTTCAAGTACTAATAACGTGTCTGATACCCCACTAGACACTCAGTGGATATTTGTTGAATGAATAATTTTTCCTATCCAGGATTGGGGATGAAGAACGTATGGGATGCAGCAGAATATAATGTGTGTCTAGGTTGTCCCCAGAAAGGGGGTGGCAGACGAAATATCTCCTGGTGTGAGTGAGTAGGTCCTGCAGAATAACGCCATTGCCTTTTCCTCAAAGTGTTCTTTGGAAGTCTCAGAACTCCAGAGAAGCCCCCACACTGACCCAGGTCCTAAGGATCCCCCAACCTGGATGGGAAGACAGAGAAATGCCAGCCAGAGCTCAGCACCCTCCCACAAGAAAAGGGGGTGGGGGGCCGGCACACATGTTTCCCTGTGTTTTCACACTTGGCTACTGCTGTTCTGCTTTGGGGTGGGACCCACCTCGGGCTGGGCCAGATCTGAGGATGAGGGTGTCTCTGTTTTGGGTGGAGATTTCAGAGGGCATGGCCTTCATTGAGAAGAGGAACTACATTCACCGAGACCTCCGAGCTGCCAACATCTTGGTCTCTGCGTCCCTGGTGTGTAAGATTGCTGACTTTGGGCTGGCACGGGTCATTGAGGACAACGAGTACACGGCTCGGGAAGGTAGGCAAGGCTGCCCAGGGGACCGGGGGGCCCACCTGGATGGGTTGTGCGTGCTTAGAGTTTAGACCTATGGAAGTGCTAGGTAGCATGCAAAGGTCTGTCCCAGTATACGCTGCATATGGCTATGTGTGCTTAGTCCCTCTGGATATAGTGTCCTGGCCTGCAGAGTCACCCACTGACTCTGGTTTTAGACTGAGTTAGGTGAGTGCGTATTGAAATTAAGTGTTATGTGTAATCGATAAAAACTGGGAGGGATCCAAATGTCCATAAAGAGGAGAATGGGTATGTAAATGGTGGTATATCCATGCAATGGAATGTATGCAGCAATGGAAAATTACAAACCAACGCTATATGCAACAAAATGGTTGACTCTCACAGGCTTAATATTGAAATGAAAGGAATCAGACCAAAAAAAAAAAAAAAAAAAAAAAAAAAAAAAAAAAAAAAAAAAAAAAAAAAAAAAAAAAAAAAAAAAAAAAAAAAAAAAAAAAAAAAAAAAAAAAAAAAAAAAAAAAAAAAAAAAAAAAAAAAAAAAAAAAAAAAAAAAAAA
>PVKE010031177.1:0-19164 GCA_004027555.1 Craseonycteris thonglongyai
AGTCTGCATTGGCTTTCTTGAGTTGATTCCTGCCTTCCTCTTTGACTTAGTCTCCTGTTCTTTCTGCCTTGAGCACTAGGTTCCAGGCATGTTGATTTTGCTTTTCAAAAGAACTAAGTTCATTCTTGACCCACAATCTTGGTACATGTTTTTACTCCTAGAAGGCTTTTCTCAGATTTTCAATTGCCTTCCATAGTAACGTCTTTCAGGTTTCTGCCAATACATTATCTTTATTGAAAAATGTTTCTTCACCACCTTCCCTACAATAGCCCTCTTCTTTTATCACTCCCATTCTCTTACTCTGTTTCTCTTCAAGGTACTTATTTGAAATTTAAATAATTTATGTGTTTATCTATTATCTACTTCTTCCCTTAGAATGTAAACTGTAGGAAGGCAAAGATTTTTACTGTTTGGTTAATGGCTATAACCTTACAGCCCAGAGCCTAGAACAGTGACTAGGTCATAGAAAGTAGACAGTCAAGAATATGAATGAACTTAAAATGAGCCTATCATATGTAAACTCAGAAAAGAACAACCCAAACATTTATTATTTCAAACAGAAAACAGTATGCTTTGTCTTATAGTTAGCTTGTTTTTTTAGTTAGAATGCCATCCATTCAATTTATTGTAATTTACCTACTTAATCATGCAAATACCATTTAATGAATAAGCCTATTATTAGAAAAGTATATTTTGTCACAGAAGCCTTTGTAAAGCTGCTGAGTGAAAATTAAGAGCCATGAATCATTTAAATCATATCAGTATTTCCAAGGTTATATTATTCACCTATGTAATTCCAAAAATATGACCTACTATTTCAGTAAAAGTCAATTAGATTCCTCTCACTGAAACAGTGTTTTTACTCTACTTGATTTTTAAAGTCTAATTGTGAGACTGAAGTGTTATGACTATGATATCTTATTAGTGTGGCCAATTTTTAATTAGAACTTTGAATAATATAGAGCAAAAAAATAATTTGCATCTGGTTCAACGTAGTCTGTAGTGGTGTACAGATAATTAGATTATAGTATCCAAATGTGGAAATGCAGTAGAAATGAACTTAAAGTCATTTTGACAACAAACCAGTAAAAGAAAATGAAGTTTATTTTAAGCTTGTGACCTTAAGCTGTGGTTATTAGAGTGATTACTTTCTACTGTCCTGCTTATGCAATCATCCTGAAATGAAGAACAACTTAGTACTCTTCCTAGAAGTTATTTTCTTCCAAGACTAAATTACAGGTCTGTCCCTCTATAATTTATTCATTACAATACCTTTCAGTGAGAAACAATACAGTCTCTAGCAAAACCTTTAAGAAACTCTCCTTTCATTCAAAGAGATTTTGAGTAGTAGACTCCAAGTCTGAGAAAATGTAGATATACATTTGTCAATATATGAACAGAGTTCTATAAAAATGATATTTTCAGAAGTAATCTGCTTAAAATAAGAAGCATCTCCTTAAAAACATTCCCCCCTTCTCATGAGAGGTGGAAGGAACAAAGGAGTCACTCTATCATTTTACTACCCTTTATGGATTATCTTCTATATTCCTAAATCCCAATGTGTTGGGAATAAAAGTATAAGAAATCACTGGAGATTCTCAATGCTTTCTAGGTGAGCCTCCTACCCCCACCTCCCCCCAAATAAAAGAAAACATCATCATCAACAACAACAACAACAGGTTTTTCTCCCTAAGGAAGAAATAATGAACCCTCTAGAATCTGCTACAAATTTGTCAATATTTTTCCAACACAGTCTACAGTTATGTCTCTAGCATATAATTCAGCACTTAGTGAGATGTTTTAATATATTCGGATATATTTTTCTTTATTCCCAAGCTAGATAATCCACATTTAATATGTATTAATGAGGGAAGCCAGGATGGCTTAATGGGTTAAGCGCTCGCTTTGCAGTCCTGGGGATCCAGAATTGAATCCTGACCCTAGCCCATGCAGATCTATATGATGAACAGGAGTGTGCTTTGACACAGGAGACCCCCAGTTCAGTTCTTGCACCCTCCTTCCCCCGGTTCGGCGATAACCTGAGGGGCATGCCTCCCATGTGAGAGGCCTCCAGTTTGGTTTCCACCCTGTGTGGCCCCATATCTGCCTGTGTGGAATGAAACTGCATCACAACTAATGATGTAATAACTATGGAGACTGCTCTGGGCCCTTCCTACTTCTCACTCCGTCTTATCTCTGCCCCCCTCTGTCTCACTTTCTCTCAAACAATAAAACAAATGTTAAAAAAAAGAAAAGACAGAGAGAGAGAAAGAGAGAGAGAGAGAGAGAGAGAGAGAGAAGAACGAAGGAAGGAAGGGAGAAAGAAAGAAAAAGAAAGAAAGAAAGATAGATAGATAGATAGATAGATAGATAGATAGATAGATAGATAGATAGATAGATTAGGCCAGTTTATTCACTTTTTAAACCCCAGTGACTAATAATAGTGCCTGACACATAGACTTGGATCAATAAATATTTGTGGAATGAATAGATGAAGAAATGAATATTTTCTCTCTTTACAATCATGAGAATTTTATCAATGCACTCTATGCTACATATAGGATAACTATGTATCCAAATAATTGAGCAAATAAATGAGCAAACTTTTGTGATAAGGTTATATTAGCAATAACATGTTCTAATACAGTATATGAACTACAATTTTAAATATAAAATATTTAAGTATTTTGGAGACCAAACTACATCTTAAAATTCAACTAGACATGTAATGTAGTGCATTAGATTATTTTTCTCTCCAGCTAAAGGCTGTTAGTCTATCTTTTGTGTGTTATATTGATGTTTCTTAGAATTGAAAGAACATGGTCCTTTGCTGTGTATTGATGGTCAGTCATAATTTTAGCTATAACCACAGTTTTCATTCATTGTAATGCTCAGCACCACTGACACTGATCATATGAAATAGATACAGTATGCAGGGACAATCACTTTTTTTCTGAAGATTTCTCAGCAATTCAGATAGCTGCTCCAAGAGATTTGCCATATTTTGCAACTGAGCAGAGTCCTAGGATGTACAGTAGTTATTATTACATGATTTTAGTTGAATAAAAAAGAATATACTTAATTTTTATTTTGGCTTATTTGGAAATAACCAACTTTAGAAAATTTGGGTATTTCTTTTTTACCCAATTTTTTGTTTGTTTGTTTTAGATGTACTGAACCTGGGCCTCCCACATGAGAGGCGAGAACCTTCACTGCCATCCTGGTGGTTGCCAGTTGCACTGAAGTTCAGCACATGGGTTTGCACGGGCCAGGGACAGGATTTTATCCCTAGACCTCACGGTTGCAAGGCAAGCGCTCCACCTGCTGAGCTAACCCACATCCCTGGAATCCCATTTCCAATGGACATTATCTCAGTCTGACTCTAGTACCGGTAGATAAAGGCTGCTCAGTTTCAGGCTTGTTAGCCCGTTGTCCCACTGACAGTCTACCTGCAGGTTAAGCCTTCATTATTATTATTATTATTATTATTATTTAATGAGAAGATTTATTTTAGCTACTCTCCTTCCTTGGCCTGTTATCTCCTTCATCTTATGACCAAGGCTATTAATTCATTTATTTATTCAAATGAGAATTTTAGAAAATTGCGAAGATCGCATGCAGTCACCTGTTCTAGGTTCCAGCACACTCTTCAAGCAGCCATTGCAACTTCCACCCCTTGAGCTGAAGAATTGCTCCAACCTAAGGCTGTACTTACTCTTACAGTTATTCCCGTTATATTATGTATTCCCTCAACTTTTTCCACCGAGCGCTATTATGGGCTTGCATTGCTAAAGGGGCTTTTATGAAAGCTGGATAAATGCATTTATGTCATATGGAGGCTGCTGGCTAATTACTAATCTGACAGGGTGTAATAACAATATAAAAGCATCAGTGAAGAGAAAAAATGAGCCGAATGTGCAATTATTTTATGAAAGGGTTCCTTTCCTTGAAGGAGAAATCCACACATTTACCATTTGCAACAAAGGAGATGTTGAACTGCATAAGTGAATTACCCCAGCTCTGTGAACGTGGTTATATGGAATAGGACAAACTTGAAATGACATTAAGTAATTCTGTTATTGACAAAAGTAAAAAGAAAACACTAAAAGGCATGACTAATACAGTGAACTCCAAAGATGTATTTTCAAAATATTTTCAAAGGGCTACAGTAATTCATTTGAAAAATCAAATATGATATAAGGTAATATAAATTTTCCCATATTAAAAAATATAGGTATGGGGTCTGCCAGGATGGTGGAGAAGGTTCTTACCTCCCATGCAGGAGGCCTCCAGTTTGGTTCCCACCCCACATGGCCCCTCATCCACCTGTATGGAATGAAACTGTCTCACAACTAATGATGTACAACTATGGCGACTGCTCTGGGCCCTCCCCCATTCTCTCTCTCTCTTCCCTGCATACCTTCTCTGAAACAGTAAAATAAATCTTAAAAATATAAAAAAATATAGGTACTATATAAAACTTTTATTACTCTTTATAATACATGTTAATTGAACAACTAGAATATACTGTAAGGTAAAGGAATCTGTACATTAACACTCCAGGTTAAGAGTTAGAGTTTGTTACTATCAAGAATAATATATTATCTGAGAAGTGAAATAATCTGGACAAGGACCCTGTTTAATTTTTAAAGTCAGTCTTATTTTAAGTGACCATAGAGTTCAAGGATTTTCATGCCAGCTTCAAATCTAATATTTGGCCTTTGCCTTAATTTTTGTTAAGTCTCTTTCAAGGATGTTTGAAAGAAAAAAGAGATAGTTACTGCTTCTCCCAAAAGCTGTCATGTAACTGGGAATAAAACTTACTTCAACACAATCTAATAGTTCTTTACTCTTACAAGTACAGGGTTTGTTTGTTTGTTTCTTTTGATATGTAGGATGCCAGATAATCCAAATGAATATTCTCTTAAAATGAGAATGTTTAATGATATGGAGATGCATAGTTGCAGTAATCTTAACTGGTTTGTGAATTCCAACAACTAGTGACATCACATGTTGTCAACCTGAAGATCTGACAACATAACTGTGGAGATCTGACCAAAGATTATGCTTTAGTTTAGGCAGGATGCTAGAATAAAGACTAAATTAATAAGGTTGGAGGACCAAAGTGTAGGAAAAAGAAGTGTATTGAATTACTTACGTAGTTGTTATCATAACTCTTTCTCCTGAGGTTATTTCAGTATTCAGTTATACCGTATAGGGATGTGGTTATTCGATCCTGAGTAATTTTTTTGTGTTTTACAATAA
Organism: Craseonycteris thonglongyai; assembly: GCA_004027555.1. NCBI lineage: Eukaryota > Metazoa > Chordata > Mammalia > Chiroptera > Craseonycteridae > Craseonycteris > Craseonycteris thonglongyai. Next base: position 5,266 of record PVKE010031177.1, read on the forward strand.
AAAAAATATTGTAAATGTCAGTCAAACATTAATTGTATTGAATGAATGTTTCTGAGCTCTGTTGTGAGTAACCTGTGATGCAGTCATCTCAGAGAAGTATAGTCCTTTCTCCCTTACAGACTGTCCCCAGGTGACAGCAATTTGAAAGATGGGTACTGTGGTGCTTAAGTCAGTGATTGCCTCCCTCTTTTTGTGAACATTTAGAGGACAGGGATCTAGTGTGTTCAACTAGATTTTTAAAGTGACTCTGACAGATTGCTGATTATTAGGCACACAATGATATGAAATGGGTACGTGTTTGTCTTACTTTGTTGATTTCATGATTGTAGAAAAAGTAGAATTTATATGCACCATTAGGCCATGATTCCCATATGTGAACCTTTTCAGTATTAGATGATTGATTTTTCAATATGCTCTATTTTATTATACTCATATCTTCAATTTTTTTCGATTGAGTATACTGTAGTTCATTGAAAGTTTATCATGTACTTGAGATACTTCTCTTTTTTTCTCCTGTCTAACTGGACTATTTGGCATCTGGAAAATAATACAGAAGTCTAAGTTTGATTCTAATTTCAGTATTGTTTTATTGATCAAACTTTACATTTAGTCTAAAGTAATTTCATGTAAGATGATGGACATCTTAGGGGAATGACTATGGATCATCTCTATCCCAGTGATCAAGTGGGAGAAGTAAAGATCTAATAATCTTGTTCCTTGTTGACCTTCTACACCAGTTCCGTTCTTCCTCCCTAGCATTTTCTTGTGCCAACTAAAAAGGGATTTATAGTGTTTTCTATCAGGGAGGCATCTTCTCTGCATTTATGAACATCAGAGACGGAAGTGTCAACAGCTACATCTAAACTGTTTTGGTCCCTGGAGTACTCACTATGTCATCAGACTAAAAGCCCTACTTGTTCTACATTATGATGTCTTCAGGCCCAGCTTCAGTCTTCATATTTGATTTCTCTGGTGGCCTTTCAAATAGATGTTTTAAGGATCTGTAGGAATAATTTAATAAGTAGGACTCAATCACATCACTCCTTCAGTCAAAAACTATTTTTGGAAACCAGTAAGAGCTTAATTTAAATAATTGATTAATGTATTTCTTTTGACCAATAGAACTACTAACACCTGAGAAATAACTTTTTGTCTAGTAAAGGCATATTTGGGTCATGTTCTATGATTCTCACATGCTAAGTTTTTGGTAGGGAATTATTAAACATAATCAAAAGTTAACTGATAAAAGTGGTGACAGAAAGACCTTGTTATCCTGCTTCATGTAATGCCACTTACTTTGTTGTAAGTGAAATTTATTTACTTTCAAGGAATTTAGTTGTCCTGTCATAATAAAGGGAAAAAAATTAGATAATACCTGATTTCTTTAAAAATTAATGATCTTTTAAAATACAGTAGTCTGTTTCCATAATTTATTTACATGTTCTATAGACTCAGAAATTTTCTTCCTTTTCAAGTTACATGGCAAAGAGTGTTCCAGTAAAAATCCAGGTATTTAACAAGATTATTGATTGAGAACTAAGTATTAATATTGTTCTAAAACCCTTTTGACTGCCAATCAAAAGATTCTTTCCCTACATAACTTTTTATTCCCAGGACAACTTTTTATTATCCCCATTTTACAGAAATTTAGACAAACTGGTATGTGACATGGTGAGAGATAGGAATGAAGCCAATGCATATATTCTACAAATGTGTGATTTTTAATGAATATTTGATGGGGTGTAATTTAGTGATGACATTTTTGGTTTAAAACGTAAGAGAAGAAAAAACATGTTACTAAAAATAAGATTGACTACAACTTAGTTTAATTTTTGTCATGAACTTTTTTTCCTTTCTTTTCATTGGCTCTCTTCACTCTTTCAACAAATCTTGTATTTTCTCAACCCCATCTCAGATCTCATTTTTAGTTGGTGCTTTTCCAGGATTAGTTTAGTCTCAGGTCACATTCTCAGGAGAAGAAAGTTGATAGGCTCAATTCATATTGCTGAATGATGTCACAACATAAGTCACTGACCTTTCTATTTGGTTACCTTTTAGCCCGGGAGTCGCCTCTATTTCAGGTCTTGTCAGCTTAGGCCAAACATGGCTGCCTAAAAGTTACTCGTTCAGAGCTACCCTGTGACCCAGCAGTCCCCATTCTGGGTATCTACCCAAAAAACCTGAAAACCTTAGTCAGTAAAAACATACATACCCTGATATTCATTGCAGTTCTGTTCACGGTGGCCAAGTCATGGAACAACCACAGTCCCCTATGATAGATGACTGGATAAAAAAGCTGTGGTACATGTATAAATAGAACATTACTCAGGTATGAGAAAAGATGAAATACTGTCATTTGCAACATTATGGATAGAATTTGAGATCATCATGCTAAGTGAAATAAGCCAGACAGAAAAGCTAAGAACCATATGACTTCTCTTGTAAGTGAAATATAAAACTAAAAACAACAAAGAAACAAAACCTCATGGATGTAGTCAGTAGTTCAGTGGTTACCTCAGGGTAAGGGGTGATGGGGTGATAGAAGAGGGAGGGGGATAGGAGAGGAGGGAGGGGGGAACTGAATATATGGTGATGGAAAGAAAGCTGATTCTGGGTTATGAACTCATATTTTAACACACAGACGAAGTACTATAGAATTGTACATCTACAAGCTATGTGATTTTTACTAACCAATGCCACCCTAATAAATTTAACAAAAACAAATAATAAATTCTAGACCTCAACAAATAAAAACTGTTATCCATTCTGAAGGTCTATGGGATGAGTGTGAATATACCTAGAATAAGCAACGGGCAAATGAGAGAGGGATGGGCAAAGAAGGATGCGTACTTTTCTTGATATTTATAATGACAGACTTACAATAGTCAGATTTTATTTTATTCTTTTCAACATTTATTTTTATTGTTTTTTTTTGACAGAGAGAGAGAGAGAGAGAGAGAGAGAGAGAGAGAGAGAGAGAGAGAGAGAAGGGGGAGGGCCCAGAGCAATCTCCGTAGTTGACAACATTAGTTTTCCATATAGTTTCACTCCACAGATGGGCACGGGGCTGTGCAGGGCAGGAACTGGGCCGGGAGCCTCCCACATAGACCCCAGCAAGAACTGAACTAGGGGCACACCCTGTTCAGCATATGAGTCCACATGGGCCAGGACCGGAATTCGATCCGTGGGCTCCAGAGCGAGAGTTTAACCCTCTGTGCAATCCCAGCTTCCCCAGATTTGTCATATTTTAAAATGATGAAATGTATCCAAACCATGTTACTGTTAGGAATGGCAATTGACATGTGTTTGATTCAGTGCTCAGCTTGCCTTTGCTATTGAGAGAGCTTGCACTGCCACTCAGAGAAGATCAGTACACAAAGTGTTCCAATGAAATCTTTGTAATCCCCTCAAAATCCTTGGGAACATTTCTGGATGAGGAGACTTTACTGTTACCTATACCTTCTTCCCTCTCTAAAATTTATATACTTAGTTGAACCTTTTTAAGAATTCCTTAGGAATGTCTTTAAGAATTTGTAATAGAGAACACTTTGAAATACAACTATAGCATTTTAGCTGCTCCAGTGCAAACTGGACATGTGCAGCTGAGGAGTAGGGATCCAGAATGGTAATGAACTTGTAAAAGGTCATCTAACCATTTAGAGTAAAGAAGTAAAATACCTTGATAGTCAGATCTGTTAGTTTTCCTTAAGCCACACTGCTTCTACCCAAAATTAAATTTTAAAATATTCTGAATATAACATAAACATACTTATTACTCAGCATGCTTGGGAACAAGGTGAACTAATTAAGTGAATAGTCTGTGTCCTTAAGAGATTCTATGTACCAACTCCCAGGACTGTTAATTTTCAATAGTTAGAAAATAATTAGATCCAAATTATAATACAAACTAAATCAAACATATTACGAGTCTTTCTTTGATTCAAAAAGAACTCCCCTGCCATCTTTGTGAATACTTTTGAATTCATATAGTTAAAAAGTGGATTCATTCTGTGCATGACCCAGAACAGTTTTTGTTTCTAATGCTGATTGGCTTAATTGGTTTGGGTGGTTATAATAAAATACCAGACTGGGTGGCTTATAAACAGCATAAATTTATTTCTTACAGTTCTGGAGACTGAGAAGTCCAAGATCAAGGTTCCAGCATGAACATATTCTGGTGAGTATCCTCTTTCTTGTTTATAACCTGTCCCTACTTGCCATGTCATCACATGATGGGAGGTGCAATGAGCCTCTGTTGGTCTCATTTATAAGAACATTAAGTAATAAGTCCCCATCTGCTAATACTGTCATCTTTCAGGCTTAGGATATCAACATATGAATTTGGTGGGACGCAAACCTTTATATCATAGCACTGATATTTTCTTACTTGTTATTCATCCTTGCTGCATAAAAGGAAAATACAGAATTTTCAGCTGCATACCCTCTGTATATTTGTTCCTCTGGCTGACTTTCTGGTATCACAAAGAGATCACATAGGGAAAACGGTGAAAGAATGTGGATATTTATTCCATCTTCTGTACGGGCTTCTGCTTGCCTGATCCTGAGATCTACAGGGGGCTTGCTCCATGGGCACTTCGAAAATTTCCTGGCTGCATTTAAGTCAGTAACTTTATACATTGAGTCACCCCTTCTTTTTCACTTTGCATTTTATTTATCAAAGATAAGGGGCATATTAACACAAAGAAGTAAAGCAGCAAAACCAAAATCAAAACTGTAGACTAGCACCATTCAGTAGTAATAAAACATGGGCTACAATATACTTTTCAATTTTCTAATAGCCAAATTACAAAAGTAAAAAAGAACAGGGAGAATAATTTTAATAATATAGTTTATTTGTCTAATATATCACACCATTCTAGCTTCAACATATAAGCCATATAATATTGAGATATTTTTTCTCTTTTCACACTAAGCCTTTGCTATCCAATGTGTATTTTACTCTTACAAAACTGGCCCCTTTTCAGATGCCTAGAGCCTTAAAGTGGCTTATGATTGCCACATTGGATAGTTCTAAATTCTCACATTTAATCCTTCCCTGAGGTAGGGGAGTGAGGATGATTTCATCAAGATTAATGAAGACATTAAAGCAAAGCTTACAGTGATCATTTCACATGCAGTAATATTTATTGGAAAATTTTCTTAAGATGTATGCAAATCTTTAGCTACATAAAGGTACAAGGCTAATTGTTTATGATAGAAAATTACAAAACATGAGCCAGCATAGGTTGACCTAGAGGGTATTATGCTAATTGAAATAAGTCAGACAGAGAAAGACAAATACCATATGATCTCACTTGTGTGGGATCTAAAGAAAATAAACAAATAAAACAGAAACAAACTAATTTCGTAGGTAGGTACACAGAACATTCTGAGTTGCCAGATGGAAGAGAGATTTTGGGGTAGGGGTGTGAGGGATGGATGAGAAGTGAAGGGATTGAGAAATAAATATTGGTAGTTATAAAATAGTCATGGACATGTAAAATATTGCATAAGGCATCTCATCAATAATATTGCAATAGTTACATATGGTGCCAGGTGGATACTAGACTAGTGAGGGGATCATTTTTTAAATTCTATAAATGTCTAACCACTATTATGTACACCTGAAACTAACCTAAAATAACATTGAATGTCAACTGTAATTGAAAAAATAAATATATAAAAGTACAAAAATAAATTAAAAAGAATATGTAACACCTGTATTTTCCATAGTAAATATTTCAGAGAGAAAAAAAAAAGAACGATATTATCTTTTAAAAAGTTACAGAGCAGCTTTTACATTGTAATTCCTTCTGTGGGTATTCATTTTCCTTTGTGCCAACGTATATCTTATTATGATTGTACAATAAAAATATATTGCTATGTTACTATCACAATTTTAAAATTTATTTAGAGATATGCATTTATCATGATAACATCTTAAAATGAAACAGAAGAGCAATGTACAGGAGAGAGATGTAACATGATCTCAGTTTTTAAAAATTATGTGATATGTCAACATACATAAAGGAATCCAGAAATGTGTTTTAATTTTCTAGCAAGTATTTCCTTCAGGTAGTAGGTCTGGAAGGGCAAGGACTAGAACGATGATTTTTTTTTTTTTTTTTTTTTTTTTTTTTTTTTTTTTTTTTTTTTGTAGCGAGACAATTTATGGAAGCTTTTACATTTTTGTTTTTACATCCTTAAAATTTAGTTTTAAATAAAAAAGTGGGTAATTATGATCATTCATTTTATTCCATTAGCTTTATATTGCTGTCATATGTGTTGTCATTTTGCAGCTCTGTCCTTAATTAACTACTTACAAGACTATCATAAAGTCAAGCAGAAGTCATGAATGCTCCAGCCTTTACAGATAGTCCAAATAGTGGAAGGATTTTACACTGCTTCCATTTGTTTGTACCATGTAAAAATGAAGTAGTAACTTAATAGCATTTTCAGTTCTAACTTTGGAAGGACTGGAAACTGTTAAAATGACAAATAAAAGGGTAATAATTTAACTAGCCGGACAATCTCATTCAACAATTGTGTTCAGAGTAGATTGACTCTCTTAAAAGGAGGCTAAAGAGAGCCCTTGATTTTCTGGAGAAACAAAGAGCTTATTGATATTTAAAATGTTGTAAGTATATCATCTTCATTTAATGGTACATATGATGTTTATATCAGTTAGGAACCAAGGGCCCAAATATTCCGGGTATATATATTTTTAAACCTAACACTTTAAGAGGCTGTGCCATGATAGGGTTGGTGGAGAAAACAAAGTGTTATTAAAGGGAGAGGGGCAACCCAAAACAGTGAACAGGTCAAAGGAACCTTTACCTACCTTTCCCAGAGGCATCTTCTTTTTTAAGTAAATAGGTCTTAGTAGCCATACTGATCATGGGGAGGAAGATCAAAGTCAGTGCCTGTCTCCCTAGGGCTGGGGGTTCAGTGGGAGACCAAACCCACATCAAACAGAGACCACAAAATTCTATACCCTCAAGGTGAGAGGAAGTCATAATTCTGCTATGGTTTCCCAGGAAGAGGGATAGAGTTGCAGGGTATGTCTCCATCTGCCTAAGTAGAGCAAGGAAAGAAGAGAAAAGGGTTAGAAACAGAACAGCTCTGTATTGTGGTTGCAACTTGTAAGATGTTCTAAGATTTTTGTCTTTTATTTTGAATGAAATGTGGTCCTTTGAGGTTTCTGAGCAGAAAAGTGATAGGATCTGAATTGAATTACAAAAGTATGGCAGAAACTGCTGGGTAGGGGATAGACTGTAGGGGAAGGGTAGATGCAGAAAGGCCAGCGAGTGGCCATGATAGTAACTTATCAAGAGAAGTCAACACATTCTAGACATCTTTTAAAGGGCTATTATGGCTGTTTGAATATGGATGTGAGCCAACAGTGTGGCATTAATATAGCTGAAAATACACACATCCTACAATCCAGTGTTTCCACTTGAAGGTGTATGGCTTAGAGATAGTCTTACCTCTATGGACAAGGAGACATGAATAAGAATATATAATTCAGCATTGTTGATTACTGTTCATTTTGTTTGCATCACCAGGGGAATAGATAAACAGAATGTGATATCTTTAAATCATGTAATACTATGTAATAAAGTAAACTAGGTCTATATGTATTAAATGACTGATTTCAAAAATAAAGTTGAGTGTAAAAATAAAAACAGTAGGTACATTATAACACTCTTTATGTGAATAATAAAATCCATAATCTAATATTGTATGTTGAGTACAAGTATAAAAACTTAAGGAAACATACCAAAACTTGAATTGGAAGAATATGCATGGAAGTGTTAGATTTTCAGGAATGAAGGAAAGTAAGAAGATGAAGATGGGTATATGGGCATGTTTTATAATACTACATATTTTTCTAAACTTTCCTAAAGTATTTCAAAGGCTTAAAGCTAACCCCCCCCCCCAAAAAAGCCCACAAAAATACAAAAAAGCTGTTAGAAAGGAAATTTTAACAAGCAGAATGGCAAGTCACTTGACAAACATGGGTATCATTTTATGCAAAGTTACTTCCCATGTTTGAGTACACCCAGATTTTGTTCAACTATTATGGCAAAAATTTAGTGACAGCCTATCTTGTGGAAAGTAATATTCTAGACATTAAAGGAATATTCATAGAACACTGACCTAACCCCAAAAATACATGATCAGGTAATGTTTTCTGTTTTTGATAAAATAGAATTGGAAATAAGAAGCTCAAATGAGATAAGAGAGTAGCCAAAGTAAGAGAGGTATATATTTATTCTGATTGGATAAATTTTTGATGGGGGCAAGGAGAGGGGATGTATTCCCTAGAAATAAAGTGTTTGTTTTTTAAAAACCTAACAGAGAGATTGCTGATTCCATAGAAATATTGGAGAGAAATCCAAGTATATCAAGTGAATAAATGCAGTAACTAAAATTAAGTAGCAAAACACTTAGAACTGAATCTCTCAAACCTGGCCAGCCTAGTGGGGGAAAAAAAATTGAGTGTTCTGCAATTCTTTTTTCTAATGGAAAAGCGAAGTTGCAGCCCCTGAAGTTTCTGTGTCATTCCTAAGCTTTAAAATTACCTATGTTAGGGAAGCTGGGATGGCTCAGTGGGTTGAGTGCTGGTTTTGCAGCCCCAGAGCCTGAGGATCAAATCCTGGCCCTGGCCCATGTGAACCCATATGCTTAACTGAGGTGCGCCCTCAGTTCAATTCTTGCCAGGGCCTATGCGAGAGCCCCCCAGCCCAGTTCCTGACCTGTGCAGCCCCGTGCCACCTGTGGAGTGAAACTATGTGGAAAACTAATTCTGTCAACTGTGGAGACTACTCTGGGCCCTCCCCCTTCTCTCTGTCTCTCTCTGTCTGTCTCTCTGTCAAAAACAATAAAAAAATAAATCTTAAAAAAAGTTACCTATGTTAGTCCTGTGTAATGAAATAAGACATGAAATGTTAAATAACACATGTATGGATACATTTTGTGTGAGAACACTTTGAAAGCTCTGCTATGCTACATCAATCTAAGCTACTCAATTTTACAAATGGATGTAGACACTAAGAATAATATGAAAGGTATCTTTTTATACACAATTACTCAGGTCTATGCATAATAGAAATTAAACTATTAAATGACTTTTGTGCATTATGTTATTGAATTCTTATCTCAGCTGAGAGATTGTTGGTACTAATATTAACCCCATATTGCAGATAAGTATCATGAAACTTTTAGAGCATAAATGAGTAGCTTAACAATGAAATGATTCTCCAAGGTTCTGTAACCCAGGTACTGGAAGTACTACAGCTATAGGGTATTTATATTCATTCCTGTGGATAGCAGTGTAACTTGATTGTTGATTTGTAATTTGTAACTAAGTGGCTTGGATTTGTATTGTGGCTCAATGACCAACCAGCTAGGTTATTTTGAAAATGTTAAAATCTCTAAGCCTTATACTTTTTTTGTTTGTTAAATTATGGTTACACTAAACACATTAGAGTTGCTGTAAAAATATCATGAGAATGAGAGATGTAATGCATCATTTTAAAACATTCCCCACATATCTAGTAAATATTTTTTGAATTTCTATTGTATATTTTTTAAAATTATTGCTATCAGGTAAGTATGGAGATAATGGTCATTCTCAAGTTGACATAATCACATCACAGTTAGGAGATAGGAATAAATTAGGAAACTTCCCCAATTGTATATCATCCTGTCAAGAAGAGTTTTGTCATGATTTTGGATGAAGTACAGTCTTAACACATTGAACATATTAAAAATCTAAGCAATCTAAAATATTAGCAATCTAAAAATGCTAATAATATTCTGGTGTTGAACATAGATGGCACTTTGGGTGTTTTAATTGTCCTTTATTGATGTGGACAATTGAGAGATGATAATAGTAGCATTTTTGTTCACATGTTTAATCATTCATGACCTTCCATTGACCACTTCACAATGTTAAAGGTGACACCTGATGACTTTATTTGGATGTAAGTAGATTTAATTTATTTCCTTTTCTCCTTTACCTCATCCTCCTTACCTGGCTTCACGTTAAAACCTTAGTTATTGGAGAAAGATATTTTTTGTGAAACTATCGGGGAGTTATTACTCAATGTTGCATATTTAATTTATAATGAAAAAGAAAAGAACATTTTTGTAAGATCTACTATGCTAGTACTTTACTGGGTTAAAAGTAAATCATGCCTTAATGATGATTATTATTGTTACTGTATGTAGACATTATTTTGTAAAGCATTATATTTTTATTTGTATTCTTTCTATCATCCTATTCATGTGATAAAACATTGGTTTCCAAATGTCTTTTCACAAATTCCTATAACAGTAGCTAATTTTCAACCTGAATCTTTTTCTTCTTCCTCACCTCTATCTCCTTCATCTTATAACGTATCAAATAATAAGCATACATATAATTAGATATCAACTTTTGTAAAACAATTTATACCTCATTCCTTAAATGACCCTCCATAAAACTAGATGCATGTATGTAACTGTCTTCATTTAGAAGGGAATAATTTGGAAGAGTTGTAATCTACTCACTTTTTCTCAAATATGTAGGTAATCAAGGTAATCTAAAATTACCGTTGTCTCTTGTAAAATAATCTTGGTTGACTTGAAAACTAAACAGATTCAAGCAAAAGTGAGCTCTATGATTTTAATTCACTTTGCACAAAAACCCTCACATTCAAGTAAGCAAGCTACATCATTATCTGATTATGAGAATGGAATCTAATGCCCTTTGAATGAAATGTTCTCATGAAAAGTAAGGCATGAAAAAATAAAAATAATTGAGCTGAGAGAGCATTGAGTGCATGCTAATGGTTATCTGGTCTCTCATTGTTCCTTAGCACGATCTTGTGTGTGAAATGAGGTTCCTGAAAAACAAACAGGAAAAACAAGAAAAAGATACTCTCTTTACAAAAAAAGATTTGATCAAAACTGATCCCAGTATTAGAAAATGCCATTAGGCAGAAAATACAGCAGGTAGATAGAAATATGGACTCTGAGATTTAATAGACATGGATTAAAATCCTGATGACTCATTTAATAAGTTTCTTGTCTCCCTTCAGTTCAGCATCCAGCTCTAAGTATTTTCTTATCTATGAGGCCTTTCACACAGGAACTGGAAGTCAACTCCCTAAAGTCCTAAACACTTACTTTCATCTCATTTGTATTTTACATATGTATATAGATACATGCATACCTACATATCTGTATCCACATCTGTGTCTGTGTCTGTATCTATCTATCTATAGCCATATCTCTATATCTGGAAAGTATGTGGTAATGTAATATGAAAAATAAGAGCATTTATAGCTGGACTTTTTTTTTTTTTCCTCAGACAGCGTATGTAGGCTTCCCAACTAGATTATGAGTCATCTGATGGTAAATAGGGTGATGTTGGCCTTGGCACATGGAATACTGCCTTGCACAAAGTTTGTGTTCAATAAGTATTGACTTCTAAACTGATAGAATAGCTGTGTAGGCTCAAGATAGAAGATTAAAATTACTGACTTGACCTTGACTTTATAAAGTTAAGAGAAGCAGGAGAAATGTTGGTTTTGACTCAAGAGCAGTTTCTGTTGTTGTTTTTATGGTTGTTAAAATGGTATCTAAATCAAATCCAAATATAAATAATTTTTCATAAAAGCAAAAGTCAAGGAAAAGATAAAAGATATTTTGATTTAATACCTGTATTAATCAATATAAAAATAATTATTTGATCCAGATCAAAGAATCCTGACTGTATGTGCTTACTTTTGAGAGCCATTCTATTTTAATCCCTGATTCTGAATTTGTAAGTTATCTTTCGTCTCCAGGTGGGAAGAAAAAGAAGTTGAATAAGTGATATTTTCAGACAATGGAACACATCCTTTTTAAAATGGACTAGCATTTCCAAATTATTTGTACTCCTGCCTACTTATATTGTTTGTGCCAGGTGCCTGGATTTTATATCCAAATAATGAAGAGAACCATGTGTTCTATGAAAAGTAGAAATTCTACTTCAGGAAATTGAGACCATTAATAAGTACTCCAAACCTACCTGCACATTTCAAATACATCTGCAGGTGCACTAGAATATTCTGTTTCCTGTCACAGGGATTCTCATAGGCTGCTAGTTCAGCCTGGATGCTTTCTGCCTTGATTACATCACTCACCTCATTTTTTACTAACTAACATTTATTTATTTTTAAGCTTTCTTTTGAAATGTAGAATGTAAAACCAAGTAACTTTTTTTTTATTAACATTTTACTCTATGCACAGACTACATCTAGTGGTTAAATATGTGAGCTTTGCAATCAGACATATCTGAGTTCTGATTCCCCATGACCTTTAGAAGAACATCTAACCTCTCTAAGCCTCGGTGACCTCATGAAAAGTTTAAAGATAACTAAATACTTCAGTGTTGTTCTGAGAAGTAGGTAGTATAATGAATGAACTGTCCTGGCAAATCGATGGGCACAAACTGAACCTTGGTGCATATTAATCAGTTATTTTTTGAAACAATTGAAGAGATAGAAAGGCTAACTGTCATTTCTTGTGCTTCACAAATGTGAAAAAATACATATTCCAGTCCAGTATACATTTAAAAATATAACAGACAAGGCACAAACACAGACAAGTAGGACGCCTTCTATTGCACATTATAAAAACCAGATACTATATCAGGGACTGACTAAACTTTCTTTTTGAAAGTTGAAATTGTAACTATTTTCAGTTCTGAGAGCTATAGAGTTTCTGCCATAACTGCTCAACTTTGTTGTCATAGCATGATAACAGCCATAGACCACAGGTAAACAGATGAGCATGGTTGTGTCCCAATACATTTTTATTTACCAAAATCATTGGTCGGTAAGATTTGCTAACCCTTGTACATCTGGATATATGTATGTCCCACTGTATAATTCGATTGCAAGTATTAACTTAATATTTGTATAATGCATTTCTGCAATGATGCCAAAACTTTAATGGAACTAGCATATTTAAAAGGTAACCATTTAATATTAATGCATATTTTAATGTTTAGGCACATTTGAATACATGCGGTTTCTAACCTCAGTTGTGAATTAGCTGTTTACCAAAGACAAGATATATGCTTTTCAGTGGCTGTAAGTCAAATTTATCATCACTTTTTACTTTCACTCGATTCACATATAGGTATAACAGTAAAAATCAATGAAACCCTCAATCTACCTAGATATAATTGTGTACAGATATCTTTAAGATCAATTGGAGATAATATCAATTAATGCAAGGACCCTGAGCTTTCACTCCACACATGCCCAGGTTCCTGTCCAGATGTTCACCTTGCTGGCTCTGTGTCCTTGGGTAAGTTCTGTTATGGGACAGAAGTAATATTTACCTTAAAGCAATGGCTCTCAACAAGGGGGCAATTTTTTCCCCAGGGAATATTTACCATGTCTAGAGAAATTTTCATTATTACAACTTGGTGTGCTATTGGCATCTAATGGCTAGAGGCCTGGGGTACTCTTTGAGCATCCTACAATGCACAGGGAAGACTCTCTCTTCCCCCCAAATTATTATCTGGTTCAAAGCCTCAGTAGTGCCAAGTCTGAGGAAGCCTGATCTAAAGATTTGCATGAGGATTAATATGTCATGCTGTGAAAGTTTAGCAGAATGCCTGACTCAATAAATCTTTTTTTTTTTTTTTTTTTTTTAAATTTTTTTTTTTTTTTATCTTTTCACATTTATAGAGAGAAATTATCTTTTTGTCTTCAGTGCATAGTTATTTCTATTTTACTTTTTGACAGATAGAGAGAGAGACAGAGACAGAGACAGTCAGAGAACCGAACTGTGGGAACTCCCCAGTTCAGCACGTGGGTCCTGCCTGGGCCGGAGCCGGGATTCGATCCTCGGTCC
>PVKE010031178.1:0-19194 GCA_004027555.1 Craseonycteris thonglongyai
AGCCTGATAGGTTTTCCTTTGAAAGTTATATTTTGTTTTTCCCTGGCAGCCTTGAGGATTCTTTCTTTGTCTTTGGTTTTTGTCATCTTCAGAACAATGTGCCTTGGAGAAGATCTGCTAGGGTCTAGGTAGTTAGGGCTCCTGTTTTCCTCCTGAATTTGGGGTTCTAGCTCTTTCCATAGGTTAGGAAAATTCTCATCCACTACTTGTTTTAGTAGACTCTGAGATGATTTCATCTCGCTTCCTTCTGGTACCCCTATCATTGTAATATTGTTTTTTCTGATGGAGCCCGGGAGTTCTTGTAGGTCTCTCATTTCTCTTGATTCTCTTTTTCCTTTCTTCTTCCCTCAGTGACATTTCCGTGTTTCTATCTTCGATTTCACTCATCCTTTCCTCTAGCTTGTCAGCCCTGTTTCCTATGCTGGTCAGTTCTTTTTTCAGCTCTCCGATGATGTCTTTCATTTTGAGGAGTTCCTTTTGGTTCTGCTCTACCTTCTCAATTTTATTGGTAAAGTATTCATTTTGCTTAGAAAATTTGTTGTTGAGTTTATTTAACTGTGTTTGGTACTTTGCCAGCATTGAGTGAGCTCTCTGAGTGTCTTGAGTATTGTAGCCCTGAATTCTGTTTGACTTAGATTTGATTCCAAGTGTGCAAGCTCTTTTATGAAAGAATGCCCCTGATCTTCTTGAGGGGCTTTTTATTCTGAGATATGCATTGTGTTTGATGTAGTTCTTTTTGCTTTGCGCATGATATGATTTCCCTCTGGGGGGTTGCCTATCAGGTGGGCTTCTCAGTTGTGGGAGGAGAATTTTGGAGAGGTTTGGGGGAAGCAGTCAGTTCTGTGCCCTGGCACTGCTCTTCAGATTGCTGTCTTAGCTGTTAGTAGGCAGGGTAGTGAAGGTGTGGTTCTGGGGGTGGGGGTGTGTGTGTAGGAGCTAAGGTGGGCCTGAGACACAATAGCAGATTCCTGTGTCTGCAGGGAGGCTGGTGGTTCAGTGCAGGCAGGGCAAGCAGCTCGGGGCTGCTCCTGCTCCCCACCTCTGATCCGGCTGCTTTTTTAATCGCATCTGTGAGCCGGGGGCCGCTTGGCAGTGGTGCAGGCAAGGTGAGCAGCTCGGGGCTTTCTCCTCTTTAATCGTGTCTGTGAGTCAGTGGGGCTGGCAGCCACAGTAGGCCCATGGCTCCGCTGTGTCCCTAAGACCTCCACTCCCACTGTCCTCACTCTGAGAGCCTTGTCTTCAACAGGTGCTCCCTCACAGTCAACTCTAGGAGCTCAGCTGTGTCTCCTCTGTAATTCAGGGGTGCTGAGCTGCTGTGGGCTGATGCCCTGCTCTCACCCTGACTGCTGGGAAGTGCAGCCTCCCTGCTCCACAGTCCCTGTTCACCTCAGCCTCTGTTATCTGATTAGGGCTCCACATGCTGCCCCTTGAGTTTGGATGTTAAATTATCCAGAGTCTTGTGGGTCTTCCACTCTTCTTAGGTCTCAGCTTCCCGCACGCCCTCAATCTAGCTCCACTTTGACCGTAGTACCCCAATTCCCCTTTGATTTTGCCAGCCCTGGGCCGTGCTCTGCATCCCTGTCCCCAAACTGCTCCTTCCCCTTCCCTCTCCCTCTCTCCCCTTTTTCCTCTAACCTTTGGGTGTTGTTCTGCTTTGTGTGGTTCTCTCAGTTGAGGTTGCTTCTCAAGGTTTCCCCTGTGAATTCCCCTTTGTTTGTAAGTTCCTTCCCAGGAAGGTATTGGGGTTCTCCTCCCATGCCACTGTCTTTTTTCCTCAAACTCTCAATAGGTTGACTCCTTTCTTCTGAAGGTACATAGTCAGCACAAAGAACCCAGAACTAAGGGCACACCTGGGGACTTGGCATAACAGGAGAAGACAATGCTAGGAAAGCACAGTGAAGTGTTGGAAAAAGAAAAGAAAGCCATTAAAAAGGGGCATAAGGCAGGCAAGACCAGGCCACCTCTGCCCCAACAAGACTGATTTTATCCTCATTCCATTGATTACCCTATTCCCATCAGACCACACTGCCTTATCCCAGGAGCTCTTCTGTAAATTCAAATTTATTGAAGTAACTCTCCTTTTGTGGAGAAATGACTGAATCTTCATACATGTGGGATGAGGAAGAGGGGCAGATGTTGAATTTAGCACACTTATGCAAGATTTATTTAGGGTGATCAGGGAGGGCCTCTTAGAAGAGGTAACATTGGAGTACAGAATAAAGATGTTTACCTTGATATTTAGCAGAAGAGCATTCCAGGCTGGGGAAAGCAGGTACAAAGACGTAACGATAAAAGTATGCGGGATTCATTTTTCAAACAACAAGGAGATACCATTATGGCTTTAGTAAAAGTAGTAAGAGAAAGAATGAAATAAAATCAGAGAAGTAGCCATAGGACAAATTTTGTAGGATGTTCTTAGTCATAATAAGGACTTTGGCTTTTGCTTAGAATGAAATAAAGAGCCATGGGAGGGTTTCAGACACAGGAGTAACATAACCTTATTTATATTTAAGAAGGATCCACTGTATTTTGTTAGTTATATAAATGTCTAACCACTGTACTGTACACCTGTAACTAATATAATAGCATATGCTAAGTGTAATTGAAAATTTTAAAGTAGTATGTAAATAAATAAAAAGGATCCACTGGTTTCTGTATGTATAAAAGTATAAGAGGACAAAATAGACTAATGGATACAGAGAACAAAGTGATGGTTGCTAGAAGGAAGAGGGACTGGGGGACGAATAATAAAGGCTAAAGGATTAGGAAATACAAATTGGTAGCTACAAAGCAATCACAAAGATGTAAAACACAGGATGAAGTTTGGTGGTTACCTGAGAGTAAAGGGGAAGGTGGGTGGAAGAGCAGGGGGTGAGGGTGGTGGGGGAGTTGGGAGGTGGCACCAGATATATATATGGTGATGGATGGAGAGATAATTCTAGGTGATGAGCACATAATGCAACTTATAGACAATGTAATGTAGAATTGCCCACCTTGAAAATATGTAATTGTTACTAACCAATGTAACCCCAATAAATTTAACAATAAAGAAACACAGTATGGGAAATACAGTCAATAATATTGTAAAAACTATGCATAGTATCACATGAGTACTAGATGGGGGGTATCACTTCATAAATTATATGAATGCCTAACTGTATGCCTGAAACTATTATGAAATAATATTAAATGTCAACTATAATTAAAAAGTATATAGTTACAGAATGTAAAATACAATATCGGAAATAAAGTCAATGGTATTGTGATAGTTATGTGCAATGTTATGTAGTAAGTATACTTGCTGGGGTTATCATTTTGTGCATTGTGTGGATGTCTAATCACTATGTTGTTTTGTACACCTGAAACTACTAAAAACAAGTGTAGGAGGACAAGTTAGGAGGGTACTATGGGAGTCTGCTTGGCACCACTTATGTCAAATAATTTGCCAGCACTTTGGAGACAATGGGAATAGCTTGGAATCTAGTGTGGGGAAAAAATCCACATTCTATTATTTTAATCTAAAAATTTCAAGGAGATTCAAGAGTTTTTGTTGTTAATAGTGTGTGCATCTTCATTGTATCATTCTAGATTGCATCCATAGTGAATCTAGGGAAGAAGGCTGACAATCATTAGATCATAGAAACATTAAAAGGAATTCACAACAAATGTACTTTCTTAATGTACAGAAAAAGGTTGATGAATCATGGTAAGGTAAAAACAAACAAACAAACAAACACTTTTTACTGCTTTAGGAAGGACAGGGTTATATATTTGTCTATTCCATTGCCACTCTAGTTAGACTCTCATGGTATCTCAAATACAACATGTAAGACATGAACCCTTCATCATTTCCTTCAAACCTCTTCCTGCTATTTTTTCTTCATTTTAATAAATCAAATCTCTATCTACCCAGAGCCTCAACCAGCAAACTGGGAGTCATCCTAGGCTTTTTCCCCCTCCCTAACATGTCAAATCCATGACAAATTCTTGGGGTTTCTGTCTCCAATTTATCTCTAGATTACAATTACTTATCCATATCTTCACCACCACCTCCCGAATACAGGCCACCATCATCTCTTGTTTGAACCATAGTATTTTTCTTCTCTCTGGTCCTTCTTTTGAAAGTTCTTCATGCTCTACCCTTTCTAGTTTCTACTTTACAGTCAGAATTAACCTGAAATGAAAATCTGGTCCTTCCATAGCATTTTATTGCCCTCAAGATAAAGTCCTGCGTTCCTTGCTGGACTTGGACCTTATTTGCCTCTGTAGTTTCACCTTTTGTAAAACTTCCCTTTTCACATGAGTTATGCTCTCTAGACATACTCAATCATGTTTAGCAACTGTGGTAGTTAATTTTATGTGGACAACTGACTAGGGTATGGTACACAGATATCAGATCAAACATTATCCTAGAAGATTCTTTGAAGGCATTTTTTAAAAGATGAGCTTAACATTGAAATCAGTAAACTTAGACTAGTGCAGATTGGCTTCCATTATATAGGTAGGCCTCATTTAGTCAGTTGACATCCTCTGAGCAAGAAAGACTTCTGCCAGAAGACTGCATTCATATTTAAACTGAATCATCAACACTTCCCTGGGTCTTCAGCCTGCTAACCTAACCTGCAGATTTGGATTTGCCAGCCTCCAGAGTTGTGTGAGACAATTCCTTAAAAATCTCTCCTCTCCTCTCCTCTCCTCTCCTCTCCTCTCCTCTCCTGCCCTTTCCTGTCCACTTTTGCTCCCGCTGTCACTCTCAAGAATCCTATTTATCTCTAAGGTTCATTTTGGTGTTACTTTCTCCAGGAATCTTCCCCTTGTCAAACCAGTTTGTGTTGAGGAAAGCATGAAGATGGGGTGCTCCTCTGTTGTGATTCCTTTCTTCCCAGTGCATTTCCCTATCTTTTCACCCCTATTATGAAACTGATCACATGAAATGTCAATGTTTTACTTATGTCTCTCTCTTTCCTACTAAATGGTCAGTAAAGGTAAAGACTATTTCTTATTTAACATTTCATTCCAAGCAAGTATCAGAGTTTCTGCCACATATTATGGCCTCAAGACATGTTTACTGACTGAAATAATGAATGGAGAATCAGAGAATGCTAGCACCAAAATGGATTTAATATTTTACCCAGCCCAATTTCCTCATTAAATGTATGAG
The DNA here is from genome assembly GCA_004027555.1 of Craseonycteris thonglongyai. Taxonomy (NCBI): domain Eukaryota; kingdom Metazoa; phylum Chordata; class Mammalia; order Chiroptera; family Craseonycteridae; genus Craseonycteris; species Craseonycteris thonglongyai. Next base: position 5,162 of record PVKE010031178.1, read on the forward strand.
AAAACAGGCCCAGAGAGGGTAAAGAACTGATGAAAGTCACATAACTAGTTAAAAATTTAACCAGGCTTAGGATCAAAATTCCTTCCCTCTCTATCTTTCCATTTTTTCTACACTGGTTCTTGACTTATTATCTCCTGAATATTCAGTCAAATAGACAGGTACTTTTCCTAAGAGAATGTTCAATTTATAATTCTCTGTTCAAATGCTTTTCTTCCCTATTTTCTGGCAAATACCATCTGTCAACTGGTATTTTATGTGAATAGAACAACAGAAGGTTTGTGCTCTTTGGAAAGTGTTAGAAGTTCATACTTCCCGCTGTGATCCATATTTGCTTACTTAAAGAGAAAAAGTATTTTTCAGCATAAATTAGAAAAAATTAACTTGAAGTTTTTAACTAATGCTTTTCAAAGTGATTGAGTTTAAGGTTGCTTTGATCCTTATGAAATTTTTTGGAAGTGTGACATCATTTTTTTTTTAATAATTACATCACCCAAAATATATCAAAATAAGAAATTGATAACAAGCATTATTAGCTTTGAAGCTATTGATGTGTTTACAAGGGTGAAATGAGTAATGTAGACTCAATAAAATCTAAACCTTGACATGCACAAAAAAACAGTTAAAATAATAAAACAAACAACAGACAAGAAAAAAAAATACTACCAGCAAATGAGATAAGGGATTAATATCTATATATAATCTAAGAAGCTTGTATAAATTTCTGAGAAAAACTTTAAGACATTCACTGGATAGGTGGGCAATGGAGATGAACAATTTATAAAAGGAAGTGAAATTAGTAAACATACACATGGGATAATATTTAAAACCTCTAGCAATCAAAGAAATAATAAGAGAAAAATACATTAATGAGGTGTTTTTTATAGCCATTAAATTAATCAAAACAAAATCATTATTGATAATCTATGATGTTCACAAGGTTGTAGTAAAACCGGCACATGTCTATATCACTGGTGGCAGGATAGGTTGGAACAAATATTTTGGGTTTGGATATGTATAGCCTTTGACATAGTAATTTTAATTCTGAGAATTTAACCTCAGAAAATAGCCCAAAGGGAGAAAATAAAGTACAGCATATAAATGTCCATTTAAGTATTATCTAGGATAGAAAAATAAGAAACCATCTGAATATTTAATAAAGTTAACTATCTGGTGAAGCAGTAATCATCTAAATGATGATATATTATACAGTCATAATTACGATTAAAAAAAACATTGTAAATGACAGAAAGTGTATATGACAAAAACTGAAAAGACAAACAAACAATGTATATAACTATGAGATAATCATGGTTATGAAAAAAATACTTTGTCATGTGGGCCCTTTTCCCTGTCCTCGTGTTTCCACAAGAGAGCTTGTGCTCCACTGCCCAGGAAGAAGTATTATCAGAGAGAGATTTTTTTTTTAAGATTTATTATTTATTGTTTTTTGACAGAGAGATACAGACAGAGAGAGACAGTAAGAAGGGGGAGGACCCAGAGCAGTCTCCATAGTTGACAGCATTAGTTTTCCATATAGATTCACTCCACAGGTGGGCACAGGGCTGCACAGGGCAGGAACTGGGCTGGGAGCCTCCCGCATAGGCCTCGGCAAGAACTGAACTGGGGGCACACCCTAGTTCAGCATATGGGCGTGCATGGGCCAGGGCCAGAATTCGATCCTCAGGCTCTGGGGCTGTAAAGCGAGCGCTTAACTCGCTGAGCCATCCCAGCTGAGAGAGAGAGAGAGAGAGAGAGAGATTTTTAAGGCTTTCTCTCTATCTCGCACTTTTTCCTCTTCTAGGGAGGAAAAGTGATTTGTATGATTAACAAGATAGGGAAAGCATCACTAGATACATACATATGTTTATTGCTTCTTTTCTTTGAGGGCACTTGTTTTTCCGTCTACTCTTGCTTCTATAAATGTGAAGGACAGCTGGATCAGGGCTCAGGACCTTACTTTTACAGGCAAGACTAGAAGTCTCCCTCCTTCCTGTCCCTCTAATTCCTGTTTATCCAGGCTATGTGTTAAGACATGACCTTCTATGTGGCTAACTGAGTAAATGCCTGATCTATAAACCCAACATTCCAAACATGTAATTCTCATGATATCGACTTGAGAGAAAGTAATATGGAACCTCCACTTTGGCAAATACTCCAAACCACTTCTTCCAATCCTCCTTTACCAACTGGAAACAAATAATTTTCATTGGTCTCTATGTCTATTTGTAGACTGCATCTAGAAATAAATATAAAGTGAGTAATGAGCTCCCCTCAATCACAAAACAAGGTGCTTATGGACCTAGAAGGGAATCCATCAAAATTAAACCCATTTGATTTATTTGGCATATAAATATGGTTGTGAATTGTTTGCTTTTCTTTCATTTGGTTTTCCGTTAATCTTGTTTGAGATATAAATGACTCCAAACTTCAGACAGGTAGTAATTACTTGTCTTGGACTTAGTCGAGGTAATGAAATGTGGATGTCATAAACACAGAAACCACTTTTATAGGGCTTCTGCAATCTTTGCAGGGACAAGGATAGTATTTTATTTCCCAGAGGTAGCTCTCTTTGGTATCAGTGTGATAACCTTAGCCACACTGGACCAATAAGATCTCTTTCTTAGTATGTTAAAAGCTAATATGAGATAATAAAACTGACATAGAAACTGATTGGCATTGGAGTGAAAGAACATATTTAGGAGGTAATGAAGTTCCTGGTTCTAGTCATTGCTGACAACCAGCTATATACACCTCCTTACCTCAACCAAGCTATAGTTATTTTTGCATAAGCTGGCTTGAGTTGGAATCTACCCAGAGTTCTGATTATTGTAAATAGAACCTGTGCCTGTGGAACTGTATCCCACCCAGGGGTGCTTTTGTAACAGTGATGAAGCTGCCCTAATTGTCACCCCAGGCCTACTTAGGAAGGTTGTACCAAATTAAAATATATATCATTAAACTTAATCTCTATCAGAGAAAGACTGTTGTACACATGCTCCATAAGTTGTCATATTTTAAATAACCACAACACCAAGTGTTTTTTCAGAAGATTAAGTCAAATTGTTAAAAATCATGCACTGTTGTATTTCATCAACACTTTTAGAATAACAGCAGGCATAAATGAGTAACAAATTTATGAATTGTGCATTCGTTTATATCTTTTCCCCAAGGCAAATTGTTTGCTTATTTTTTTCTTCTACTAAAGCTGTTGGTGCACAGTGATATATAGTAATCCTTGCATCTTGATGAAAAACAAAAAGAAAAATTTAAATGTGGGTACAATTATACAATGCCACAAAGTTTGTCCACCCACCCACCCCCCCCCACACACACACACACTAGCTCTATCAAGGTAAGAGTTTTGGAGTATTAATATAATCATCCCTGTGAATAAATATATCAACAGAGTTTATACATCTGCTGACTGCTCTCCCTATAAAGAACATTATCCAGAATAGATCTTTAGCTACTAAGTGGCACAAATATTGTGTGTGTGTGTGTGTGTGTGTGTGTGTGTGTGTGCATGTGTATGGGCATGTGTGTATAGGCTGTAATCTACACTGCAGGATGTTTTTCAAGTGGAGAGCTCCCTTTTCTGATTCAAGTGGCTGTGGGTGATGATTATAGGCTCTACACCTGGAGATAGAATCCCTTTCTCCCTTTAGCACACTGGAGATTATTCTCTTCTGCCATGCCTGCTAGGTAAACCCTTGAGATGCCAGTCAATATTTTCTTTGCTTTAGGTCAAATGCTGTTTCTATTTTACTTTAAGCATCATTTAAGAATAAAGACAATATTGGCAATGGCCAGAATCTTCTGCACTAATTAATACTGTCAGCTACTTATTGGCATAAACTCCTCTTTCATATAAGTTTTTTAAATATATTTTTATTTATTTATTTTTATTTTTGACAGAGAGAGAGAGAGAGAGATACAGAGACAGAGAGAGAACTGAACTGGGGGAGCTCCCAGTTCAGCACATGGTTACGCACGGGCCAGGGCCGGGACTCGATCCCCGGTCCCCAGCGCTGCAAAGTGAGCGCTTAACCCACTGAGCCATCCCGGCTTCCCCTCATATAAGTTTTTTAAATGAATGGGATCAGGTTCTGAAAGAACTCCTTAGATACATTAGAGTGACAAAAAATGACAATTGCATGTCTATCCCTCAAAGTCTTTTTGAAAGTTTCATTCCAATACAAGTTTTATTCCCCTTTCCTTTCCATGATTGTCTCATTAAGAAAAAATATATTCAGATATATTTTATTCTGTAATCTGATGTACCTCTTTCTATAATTATGACATTGACCTCAAGACACTCTCTAAAATTTTAATCATGCTGTTTTATGAGTTTATGCTTCCATTGAAGACTGAATGGAAACTGTAATCCATCTATGTAGTATATGAGTCAGGGAATATAGGTTGATGAAAAAATTAAAAACATCCTCTTAGATTCTGACTATCAATGAACAAAGGCATCCAAAATGCCAATAAGTGTGTGGCAAAAAGTTTGTGTTTCATATCAAGGGGTCCCTGACTCAGTCAAAACTGTCATGTACTCAAAATATGGATAAAGGTAGTCAATAAAAATATTAACAAACTTTTATAAAGTGTGAATACATAGACACACATAAAATGAATTTGCTAGTTATGGTATTAGGAAGTGATTAATTTTTACCATAGCCTAATTATTGGTATATAAACTTAACAGCTTACAGAGCACCTTCATTATACTTGTAATGAAATAAGATCATCATTGTTATTACATCATTTCTCTGTTCCTATTCCTAGCAAAATTACCAAAAATAGGTGTCTATACTCCTTGTCTCTTCTTTACCTTTCATTGTCTGTCTCCTCACCCAACTTCACCAAGCTGTTACCACACATTCTTCAAGAACCACTCTTACTATATTTCTAAGTAACCTTTGTGTGGCTAGGTCTGTTGGCCAATTCTCAGTTCTCATTTTACTTAATATGTCAAAAAAATTTGATACGATTTATCATTTCCATCTTACCTTGAAACATTTTCTTATGAAGCACTACTCCTTACTTTTCCTCCTAGCTCACTAGTTGTTCCTTGTCAGTTTCTTTTATTGATTCTATCTAATCTACTTAATCTTCTAATGTAGGAGTGATGCAGGTTAAATCCTTTAGACCTCTTCCCTTCTTCATCTATACTTTCTCCTTTAGGTGGTGATTTTCCTTTTCCATGGTTTCAAAAACCATCTCTACACTAAAAATTTATAAATTTATTTCTCTATGTATGAGCACTCTCTAAGTTCCAGACATATACTCATATACTCAACTTCTGGCTTCATATTTCCACTTAAATAGCTAATAAAATGTCAAACTTCACACATCTATAAAAATTTATGATTTTTCCCCTCAAACTATGTCCACTAGCCTTTCATGTCTCAGATGATGACAATTTGAACCCTTTACTTGGTCAGGTCTAAAACCTCAGAGTCATCTTTGGTACCTCTTTCCTTCACATACCATATCTAATCTATCAAGAAGCTGTGTTGGCTGTGCCTTCAAAATGTGTTCCTAATATGATTGCTTTTTTGTTTAACCTAGAATGTCCTCTCCTCTATGATTCTGACACATCTTCCACTACTCTCAATTTTCCTTAACCTGTTCTAGCCTGTACCTCCATCTCACAAAGTACACTCACCTTAAAGTCTTCATGTTGTCTTCTTTCTGGAAAGCTCTATTTCTAAATCTTTGAATGGCTGAATTCCTTATATCATTCCATTCTCTCCTCAGAAGCCTCCACCTCAAGGAAAAATTCATGGACTATATATATATATATGTGTGTGTGTATTTATTTGCTGTTTCCACAGTTAGACTGTAAGTAACACAATGAAGGCAAGGACTTTTGTCTTGTTCACCATGACAACCTTAAAGCTGAACATATAATAGGTATCTCAAAATACGTGTGGGTTGAATGAATCAAACATACTATTTCATGTAAGAGAATACTAAGTTATGAGAGGTTAAATAATCTGTCCAAGGTCACAGAGATAGAGCTTTGACTTGAAGCCATATCTTCATGGTATTTACTCTGATTGAAATTACCCATACCCATGTACAATGCTTGAAAAAAACCTCTGAGGTAAGACCATGTCACCAAGCTCCTTCAATATATATAAATATAAATGTGTGTGTGTATATATGTGTGTGTGTGTGTGTGTGTGTGTGTGTAGAGAGAGAGAGAGAGAGAGAGACGAGTTTGAATCTCATGTTACTGGCTATGTGAATATATATATATATATATATATATATATATATATATGTATATATGTATGTATATATATATATATCACAAAGGCAAATGCCAGTACACAGCATGTGATAAATTTCTAAAGCACACGCTAATAGATAAGATTTAATACCTAGCATTCCAAAAACAAGCCTGCCACCGAACCCAAAGTTCAACAAATAATAATTGGATGTCTCCTTAGACATGTCCTTTTTTTAAACAGATGAGCTGATTACAAATAACTCATCTTTTTAGATTGTTCATTACTTAACAATGAAATAAAGAGATAAAGCCAGCATCCTTACTGCTGCCTTCTGCAAATGAAAGTGAGGCTCAGATATCCAGAGCTGCATATTAATTTAACTTTTTAAAAATAGGAACTGACAACTTTAATAATTCAAAGCATAGATGTCTCTATCTTTGACATGAGCTTTTTTAATCTTTGAAGACTAAAATAGAAATCATTTCTTGGTACAAAGTAAAAGAAGGTTTTCTTTAATTGTGGTTTTATAGATAGCTTTGCCTCATGGTGCATTAATACCATAAATATTTTTTTTTCTGAGAAAAAGAATACTCTGTATTCTTAGGTCTGCACTATAGTCCATAAAATACCCTTCATTGTGTTTAAAATTCTAATATTTCTGATTCATTTTTTTTTGTGGGGGGTGGCGAGATCTCTTAGATCTTGGTCTTCAGTAATTTCTCCCTTTGAATGCAGGCATACAAGGCCAGAGTCCCCTCCTTCCTCAATCAGCACCACTCTTTAGAGGGTCTGTGAAATCCAAAAGGATGTGTTCTGTCCATGATGCCCTGATATATGAGTGTTGATGAAGAATCACTTGTATCAGTAAGTGGCATCTATATGGGCAAGATCTTCAAACTTTTTGATAAAACTGGTCAGTTAGAAATGTTTCTGAGTCAGAAGGTTGACATTAGCATATTTCCTCATGGATTGACTTCTATAAAACAGAGCCAAATACTATTTTGGGTGAAGAAGAAACATGTGACTTTATATGTAGAGAGATTCTCAGGCTCTACTTTTGAAGGGCAGCTACCAACCAGAAGAATATAGTAAAATTTCACATCTTTGGACAACTCTGGAATCATTTGAACATGCTTTAACAAAATGAATCAACCTTGGATCCCACCTTTAGTTCTGTGTCCTATTTTAGAGCAGGACAAGTAATAATTTTAAAGCCAAGAGAGACGAGTTTGAATGTCATGTTACTGGCTATTTGACCTTATGCAGGGTATATACAATTTTTGTCTCCATTTGCTTGTTTGTAAAATGGAAATACTATTTATCCCTGCCTCATAGGGTTTGTGAAGATTAAATGAACTGATGCTTGTGAACTGCTTAGCATGATGCTTGACACATAATGGAATTTGATAAATGGTAGCTATTGTTGTTGGTGGTGGTGTTGCCATCTTTAAATGGAATTGTGCTGTATCTTTGGCACTTTCTAGCTGTGTGACTTTAGACAAGTCAGTTACCATCTCTGAGTCTGAGTTTCCTTGTTTTTCAAATAGGGATAACAGGCTACCTGAAATTGTTGCTGTGATGATTATATATGATAATCAATGTAAAGCTCATAGCAAGGTACCTGGCATGTGGTAAAGAAACTAATCAATGTTGATATCCTTGTTGCTTCCTCCTCTTCTTGACAAACCCACATCTTTTCCTGAAATGAGAAGTCTCTAAATGAGGAGGGAAAGCAGAGGTAAAAGGGTAGAATCTGAGTGTATTACAGGCATATCTGTATACAGAGGAAGGTGAGTGATGATGAAACTTAAGGTATCATGACACAACTACATAGTTTATACATAGGAAGAGATTATAAATTCTATTGAGGCATTTTAAAATACATTTTTTTTATTTTCACGTTCTAGGAAATGACAATGTAGTGCATCAAAGTTAATTAAGAATGAAACCAATACTATAAAATGTTCCACAAAGTGATGAAACTAAAAAAATTTTTTAGGAGAGATTACATTAAATAATTAATTCCTTAGCCCTTTTATGGACTTAAAACCCTTGTCCATTTTGAAGTAATTGGAGGAAGTATTTTATGTACTCATGTAGCCATTGACACATCATTATTTTCTATCATCTACTACATAATCTTCACATGTGCTCTTTGAATTGTTCATAGATTAATTTTCCTCAAACTAGGTACTCAATCTAGACATATTGAGGAAATGTTTCCCATTTGTGCCACATATGAAAAAATGTTCAGTACTCTCCATCATAAGTCACAATTTCTGACTTTAAATAAAGAAGGCATAAAAAGGAAATGCAAGATATTCAAATGTCCACAATCATTCAGAACTGCCAATCTCACGATGACTCTATAGAACATATTTTTAGAAATTGAAAGCTGGTAACTCTTTGGAACATGTCAAAAATAACACTCTAAATGCTCTTTAATTACTTTTAGATAAATTTTAGGACCTGTGCAACAAATGCTCTAGACAGACTGTATGCTGATTGTAATCAGTAGCCTAAGTATCTAAATAACATCAAAATATTTTCAGTTACTCAAATGGCTTAGTTCTGTGGATTGTGGGCCTTTTTATATCTTTCAAAATGTAGCTCATGGTTTAAAAACAGGGGTCTCCAAACTTTTCAGCCTGAGGGCCACATTAACTATCAAACAACAGTTATATCATCTCATTGACTGTGAACAGAAGTAGAAAAAGTAAGCAGCTGATCTTGGCAGGATACACATAAATTTCTGTAATTTTTTTCCGTAGATAAAAAGGTCTCCATGGGCCAAATGAGAGGGTCTCTGGCCCGCGGGCTGTAGTTTGGAGACCCCTGGTTTAAAATAACATATTTTCCCATGAGTGACAGAAAGTTTGATCTGCCTAACTTTCTACAAGGCTAGATGTAAAGTGCGTAACTGATATTTAAACTATTTTTTCTCTTTATACCTGAACCAATTTAATATTCCTAATAGTTGTTTTTTTACGATGGGTAAGGGTGCTGGGTCTTATAAAACTATCTGACTTCCAGGTATCAACAGACCCTAAGGGACTCTTTCCAGATTTAACCTCTTACTCACCTTTGTAAACTTCACTGTCATTTTATTTCTCTAATTTCTGTCCTGATTCTGGTTCTCTAGACAAGAACACTTTGATGCTTTATTCAGACCATCATTCCTTGGCTATACAATTAGATGATTCATCTGCTTGTTGAAACTTTCCTCCTGGAGAAGAACAAGGACCCTGGGCCTTTGCTGGGTTAAGTTTGTTAGTCTAATAGCCAGAGATTGAAACAACAGTAAAAATGGAGCTAAGCTAATTCTCAAGCTCAAAATCAAATCATGGAAATCTTCATGGCTGTTCTGTTTTGATCTAGAAAACCAAAAATAAAACAGAAAAAATTTAGGTAGCTTAGATAAAATTTAATGGAACCATAACCCAAGTCATGAGTTATAACTTAAAAGATCCTGAAAATAATTTAGGGGGTAACAGAAGGGTTTGATTTTAAATAGTTATTTTTTTAATACTAATAATCAGTTTGTAATATGCTGTTTATCTGTATTCATCTCTTTGAGTTACTTTTTTTTTCTAAATTGTTTTTGATATAGAAACAAAGGTTCTTTACTTTGGGGAGACTTGTGATGTATTTTTAAATTGATTTTCATCTATATTTGTGAGGAGGTGAATGCTTTATCAGAAAACAAGTCATTACTAAAGGGGGTGAATATGAATTCCCAGCTTCAATAAACTCACAGGTGTAGTAAATTTTTCTTAGCTTTGATTCTTTGGGGGGGGGGGGTGATGATTATTGTTTATGAAAAAACATCACACTTTAATGCTTTAATGACTATCACTGATGCAGCCATTTAGAAAGAACAGAAATATTTGTTATATATTTTTAGTTACACATTTCATTTATTATTGTTAAATGATACATGGTACAGTGAATACATAATGAATGTAATGCTGCCACTTCTTGGTTATGTAAATAAGGTGCTGTGCAGTCATAATTCTCTATATTCAAATTAGAAAATGCAAGTGCTTAAAAGTCAGCTAAGCCTTTTCTATTTTGTTTTAGCAAAAGCAGTTGTAAATAAATATCTGTGCATGTGTGAATGCTTTAAGAGCCTTTAAAAAGTGCATTACATATGCATTAAAATACATCAGTGCTTATGAAACTAAAATAACAGTGAGATTTTGTGCTGCAGCATTCCAGAAAGCAATGCTCAGACTTGGAATAAGTTTAGAATTGTTTAGAGTATCCTTTATTCAATCAAGATCAAGTTAATCCAATCTATGCTGAAGTATAACCTAAAGCATAGAAATCCAATTATTTTCTCTCTTTTTTTCTCTTTTTTAAAGCATCCCTTCTTTATTTCAATCAATTTTAACCACTTTAGAAAGGTATGAGATAACCAAATTACAAGCTAGAAAAGCTGGCATTTTCTTATTAAAGAAGGTCTAAAACCTTGACTGAAACTGAATTAAGTGCCCCAGGAACAAAAAAGCTAGATGACTAATTTTTTCCTTCACTCAAGTAGGGAGGAGCTTATAAAGACAATATGTGGGGTACTATTCCTGTGGTTGTGTGGATACTAAGATCAATTACCTATTTCCACAAAAATGGAAAGAACTAACCATAGTGTTACATCGCTACTGACATCTGGATAGATCTTTTACTATTTTAATAACAGCTCTCATTTTACCGTGCTCTATATTTTACACAGCCCCTCTATATTTATCAGCTCACATGACAGTGGGAGTACATCATGCAGTCATGAAGGATCCACTGCCTTTTTGTCTGTCAAGTAGTTAATGGTGCTCTTATTTGGAATATGAATATGCTGTCTTCCAGACGCAAAGGTGACGCTGACTGTCAGTAGGATGGATGCACACTTGGTGACTGGTGAGGTCAGTAAGGACTGTCATACACATCTACTTGCTTATTTCCCCTGGCAACTGAACACTGGCCCAGGATTGGAGACAGTGTTTGACTGTAGAACAGGTTATATTTTATATAAACATTTTATAGAGAAAAAACAGATATCAAAACCAGAAGAGGGGAAGCCGGGATGGCTCAGTGGGTTAAGCGCTCACTTTGCAGCGCTGGGGACCAAGGATTGAATCCTGGTCCTGGCCCTCGCCCATGCAGACACATATGCTGAACTGGGGAGTTCCCTCAGTTCAGTTCTCTCTCTGTCTCTGTATCTCTCTCTCTCTCTCTCTCTCTCTCTCTTTCTCTAAAAAACAACCAATAAAAAATTTTTTTTTTTAATTTAGTACAAAAAGTATAATTCCTATTTAGGGTAAGTTGGGATGGCTCAGTGGGTTAAGCACTCACTTTGCAGCGCAGGGGACCCAGGATCAAATCCCGGCCCCAGCCCGTGCGAACCCATGTGCTGAACTGGGGAGTGCCCCCAGTTCAGTTCTCTCTCTGTCTCTGTATCTCTCTCTCTCTCTCTCTGTCAAAAAACAAAAACAAAAAACAAACAAACAAACAAACAAAACACACACACACAAAAAAAATCAGAAGAGACCTTAGAGATCATCTAGTCCAACTATCTTTAAAAGTGGAAAAACAAGCTTCCTGAGAGGACATGTGAATGAGTGGAAAAGTAGGACCAAGAATTCAGGTCTGGGAAGCCAGAATGGCTCAGTGTGTTGAGAGCTCGCTTTGCAGCCCCTAAGTCTTTAGATCGAGTCCCGGTCCCGGCCCCTGCCCCGGCCCCAACCCATGCAGACCCATATGCTAAACTGTGGTGCGCTTCCAATGTGTAGGGGCCCCTAGGCCGGTGCCTGCCAGGGCAAGCTTCCATGTAGGAGCCTCCGGTTCAGACCCTCACTCCCGGGGCTGTGCTTCCTATGTGGAAGGTCCCCTGCCAGGTTGCCACTTTGCACGGCCTCTGCCCACCTGTGTGGAATGAATTTATGTTGAAAAACTGATGATGAGGTCCCGAAAAGATGGTGGCATGAGAGGAGAACGCCGATATCTGCCTGGGAAGGGCCTTGTGAACAGAGGGGAATCCACAGGGGAAACCCTGAGAAGCAACCTCAACTAAGAGAACCACACAACGCAGAACAACACACAAAGATTAGAGAAAAAAGGGGAGAGTGGAAGAGGAAAAGGGAAGCAGCTGTTTGGGGACAGAGACTCGAAGCGCGACCCGGGCTGGCAAAAACAAAGGGAGATTGGGGACGGTCAAAGTGGAGCTGGATCGAGGGTGGGCTGGAAGCCGAGACCTAGGGAGCGTGGAAGCCCCACAAGACTGTGGACAATTTAACATCAGATCTCAAGGGACAGCAAACAGTGCCCTAATCAGATCACAGAGCCTAAAGTGGAACAGAGACTGTGGAGCAGGGCAGCTGCACTTCCCAGCGGGCGGGGTGAGAGCAGGGCAGCAGCCCAGAACAGCTCAGCACCCTTGATTTACGGAGGAGATTGACGGTGAGGGAGCACCTTCTGAAGACAGGGCTCTTGGAGTGAGGGCTGGGGCTTGAGTGGGCATAGCTGCATTGGATGTGCTTAGAGTGAATCCGGCGGTCTCAACAGAGCCGGGAGCATAGAGCGGCTGCCTCCTGAGCCACAGCCTGTGTGCATAGGGCTATCGGCGCCCGGCACACCTGGCTGCCACGGCACTGCTGCCAGCGTGCAACAGGGCTTTCGGAGCCCTGCCCACCTGGCCACTGTGCATGGCTGCATGCACGCACCCAGGCTTTTGGCGCCACGCCCACCGGGCCTCTGCTGCACCGCTGCCTGCTCGCCAGCACGCTACAGGGCTTTTCGTGCCCTGCCCACCAGGCCGAAGCAGAGCCGCTGCCAGCGCGCATGACCGGCTTTCGGTGCCCTGTCCACCGGGCCGCTGCAGCACTGCTGCCTGCTCGCAAGTGTGCAACTGCGCTTTTGGCGTCCCGCCCACTGGGCCTCTGGGGCGTTGCAGTCCGCGCGCACAACTGGGCTGCTGACTGGGTCACCGCAGTGTCATTGCCTGCAATCAGGACTGCTCGGCCGACCGAGGCCTCTGCCAAGCCCTAGCCCATCCAAGTGCTGCCCTGCAGGCGTGGCTTACAGATACTATTGAAGGAGGGGAAGCCAGGCTGAGGTGAGAAAGAACAGAGCTCCTGCGCCCTACCCACACTGAACCACCAGCCCCCTGCTGAAAGAAGAATCTGCTATTGTGTCTCAGGCCCGCCCTAGCTCCTACTCACATGCCCCCACCCCTGGCCATATCTTTACTACCCTGCTATCTAACAGCTAAGACAGCAACCTGAAGTGCCCCAGGACACAGACGCTGTCTGCTTCCCATAACCCTCTCCCAAAATCTCCTTCTCCCACAACTGAGCCTAAAAGAAAAAATGAAGAGAAGTCCATCTGATAGGCAAACCCCCAGAGGGAAAACAGACTCATGTGTAAAGCAAAAAGAACCACATCAAACACAATGCATACCTCAGAATCCAAAGCCCCTCCAGAAGATCAGGGGCAGTCTTTAGTAAAAGACCTTGCACACTTGGAATCAAATCTAAGTGAAACACAATTCAGGGCTGCATTAATCAAGACACTCAGAGAGCTCACTCCATGCTGGCAAAGTACCTAGACACAGTTAAATGACCTCAACAGGAAATTTTCTGAGCAAAATGAGTACTTTACCAACAAAATTGAGAAGCTAGAGCAGAACCAAAAGGAACTCCTTGAAATGAAAGGCATCATGGGAGAGCTGAAAAAAGAACTGACCAGCATAGGAAACAGGGCTGACCAGCTAGAGGAAAGGATGAGTGAAATTGAAGATACAAA
>PVKE010031179.1:0-19196 GCA_004027555.1 Craseonycteris thonglongyai
TTGTCCAAGCTTTCTTCTGGGACATAAGGAAGTTTGAAGTTTGTCATCCAGATGCTGAGATGGGATAAGAATGGTTCACATTGTACTACAGAGATTTAAAACCCACGATGTTCTAAAAGTCAGCTATTAGGGCTAAAGCCAGAGCAAATAAATCCAGACAGGCCATGCAGCTAAGGCTTAGATCTGGAGAGGACAGTCACAGAGGCTAAATCCAGCCTTTCAACATGAGGGAAGAAACTAGGTATAGCAGATCACATTAAGAAGGTGCAGAAGGCACAGTGAGAGTGGATGCATGGAGACCCTGGAGCCGTGACTTTTGAATGGTTAAAATCAGTGTGGAAATACAACCACTGAGAACCTGAAGCTAGCTCAGAGGAAATCAAAACTTTGAATGCATCCTTTACTTAAATAAAATGAGTGTGCCTAATATGTATACTTTAGATATATTGGCATCCAGTGATAGCTTTAAATTCTTCATCGCTGGGGTAATGACAGTAACACAAAACAAAAGGTTGTATATCTAATTTTTTAAGTGGTTTCTGTCTATCTTTAGTAGCTGCTCTTAATCTCCAGTTAGACCTTAAGCAATCAAGCATTTCTTATATAACTCTTTGTTTATGACCTCTTACAGTTGTGACTAAAATTATGTCAATACTGAAGAGGGTACAAATAAAATGCATGTCAATATTTACAATATTAAATATCCTTCTATCTAGTAACTGCAGATTTTAGAAAGAAATACATTGTGGTTCCCCCCAAGGTCAGTAGTCTGCCATCCATACTTTGTATCCTTTAAAACAGCCACTATTTTTAGAACATGATTGCCTCTCAACATTTCTTATTGAACCACTGAAATAAATTAAACAATTATTTCTGAAGTGGAAAAAACTAAGAAAATGTTTATACAAATATAATCTCTTTTAATCCTTCCTATAGCAATTATTACTCTCTTCATTCTATGAGTAAGAAAACCAAACCGTAAAATTACATTTTTGTTACCATTAATTATTTGTATTTATAAACATTTACAAAAGTAGAGGGATTGAATTTTCAGCATCATGCATATTTCACATTTGTAAACAGTCTCACTTGCTTCAGTGTTTCTTAACTTCTTGTTATGGTTAAAACATGTTATTTCATGACTTCTACATAATTTAGCATGAATTTCTAAAAAATATATGGCCATTGTTACAACAACAATGGGTTTTTGCAACAGCTAGCAAATTAAAAGTAACTCCCAGATCTCATCATATACCCAGTCCTTACTAAATTATGATTATATAATAGTTGGCCTGTTGGAATCAGGATATATCACTCCTCTGGTGCAGTGTTTTTTTCCACTATAATACAGATATCCTCAAATCAATCAATTAACCAGAAAAAAATTTAATGGTGTGCCTATACAGAGAAAATACTGGGTAATTTGACATTTGATCACTCATGTATAACACTTTGTTAGAGAAGTAACATGGTTCTATCTTGCCCATGCCTGTGTACCACCATTACTATATTTATGTTATTTCATTGCTTTCCATACCAGAGGAATAGTTCAGGTCTCGTACTACTTCTAAATATGTCACTGTAAATAACAAGACAAAGAAAGATGGTTCAATGGAATAAAAACCAACTCAACAGAAGAATGAACATAAGAAAATTTAAAAGAGAAAAATATGAATACTATAAGACAAAAATCAGAAAATTCAAAAAAATGAAGATTGTAAAGAATGATTTATAATATTAAATGTATTTATCTGATTAAATAAGTGTTGGATTGTTATAGATTTTGAGCTATTCATAAAGATATTAGTCTTTGAAAATGGGCACACTGGGCTTAAGTCTACACTTGGCCCACAACAAGTTTTCTGATGTTGGGCAAGTTTATTAACCTTGCTAAGCCTCAGGATTACGTTATTTTGTATTTGTATTGCTTTCAGTTACTTTTAGTTTTGATAAGGGAGAAAATAATAGTACTAACAGTTTTTGTGAGAGTGTGTGGTAAAATATCTGTAAAATGGAGAAGCCAGGGTAGCTCAGTGCGTTAAGCGCTCACTTTGCAGCGCTGGGGACAAGGGATCGAATCCCGGCCCCAGCCCATGCGGAACCATATGCTGAACTGGGAGCTCCCCCAGTTCAGTTCTCTCTCTGTCTCTGTCTCTGTATCTCTCTCTCTGTCAAAAGTAAATAAATAAATAAATAAAATTTTTTTAATTAAATAAATAAATAAAATAAAATATCTGTAAAAGTGAGAAATAGAATTTATGGCACAAGTTTTATGTTCAATAAACTTTAGTTATTGTTATTATTATTATAGTAATAATTTTTTGTGTTCAGTTTTATAATTTTTTTTAAGTGGCACTTCCTGAGAATCTTTTTTTTTTCATGTATTTTATTTATTTATTTATTTATTTTTGACAGAGAGAGAGAGAGAGAGAGAGAGAGAGAGAGAGAGATACAGAGACAGAAACTGAACTGGGAGAGCTCCTAGTTCAGCATGTGGTTCTACACGGGCCGGGGCCAGGATTCGATCCTCGGTCCCCAGTGCTGCAAAGTGAGCGCTTAACCCACTGAGCCATCCCGGCTTCCCCCAGTTTTATAATTTAATATATGAAATAAAATCAGTAATCATCCAACCCAAAGATATCACAAAAATGTAGATCAAAATCTCTTTATGAATATGGAAGTCAAAATCCTTAAAATAAGAAGAATTATACATCTTGACCAAGCGGGAATTATCTCAGAGTTATAATGTTGGTTTAACAGCTAAAAATCAATTGATGTAGCATATCATATCAATAGAATAAAAAAACAAATATCACAGGATTATCATATCATCATCGCATGATCATCTTAATAGATACAGAAAAAGCATTTGGCAGAATTCAACACCCTTTCATTATAAAAACCTCAACAAACTAGGAATAGAGGGTAACATCCTCAACCTGATAAAGGGTGTATATGAAAATCCCACACTGACATCTTAATGGTGAAAGAGTAGATGATTTCCCCTAAGATTAAGAATAAGACAAAAATGTTGGCTCCTACCACTTTTATTTAATATTGTACTGGAGGTATAATAAAATTGTACCAAAGAATTAAGTTAGAACTTTACCTCATAGCACATACAAATATTAACTCAAAATTAACAAAAGACCTAAATATAAGAGCAAAAACTATAAAACCCTTCAAAGAAAACAAGAACGAGTCTTCATGACCTTGGATTTGAAAAAAAGATTGTTTGATATGATACTGAAAGCCCAAAGCCACAAAAGAAAAAATAGATACAATGGACTTCATCAAAATTAGAACTTCGATGCTTCAAATGACACCATAAGCAAGTGAAAAGAACCCACAGAATGGGGGAAAATGCTAGCAAAACATATATGTGATAAGGTAACTGTGTCTGGAATATGTCAAGAACTATTACAACTCAATAATAAAAAAAGACAACCCAATTTTTAAAAATGGACACCAATACAAATAGATGTTTCTCCAATGAATATAAATGCCGAATAAGCATATGAAAAGAGAATCCATATCGTTAATCATAAGAAAAATTTAATTTAAAACCACAATGAGATACCATTTGACTCCCATTAGAATGGCTAAATTCAAAAAGTCAGAAAATAAGTGTCAGTAAAGCATGTGGCAAAATCAGAACCCTTGTACACTGCTGGTTGGGATATAAGTGGGCAGCCATTTTGAAAACCAATCTGGCAATTCCTCAAATGATTAAACATAGAATATCATATGACCAAGAAATGTTACTCCTAGGTATAATCAAAGGGAAATGAAAAGATATACCCACACAGAAACGTGTACACAAATGCTTATAACAGCATTATTCATAATAGCCCAAGTGTGGGAACAATCCATCTGTCTGTCAACAGACATGGATAACCCATGCAATGCTTACAGGGAAGAAGAAACCCAACACCATAGATTATCTCCTTACGATGGAAGGGTTTCTTTATGGCAGGTTGGGCATCAGGGCTAGTCCGCAGAGTAGGCACAATTCCAAGAAACCAGACAAAATGGAAGCTGAAAAATGAATGGACCACTGACGACAGAGAATTCATGGACAGTGAAATACCGAAATGGAGTTTTTTGCCTGTTAGTGATCTAATCCCCAGCCATATCAGCACACCCTCAAGCTAATTGTATACATGTATAGTAGCTAACTTTTCAGGTTATAATCTGAGAGGGGTATTTGTCAGATACTCCATGGACAATGATAATATCTAGACAGCTAGATGCGAGATAGAGAGAACATTTGCGTTTTCCTAGATGAGTAAAAAGGAAGAAAAAAAAAAGTTACCTGAAAAGATGCTGCAACATAAAATCTAAACCTGTATCTCATTGGACTCATATGAGGATTAAAAGAGATGACATACAAGTAGTGCTTAACACAGTGAATGAAACATAACAATGCTCAGTATATTTTAACTATTTCCATAAGACTATATTTGATGAGCACCCTAATAGCGTATAAGCACATCATAGGAAAAAGGGGAAAGATTTGAAGTTTGACTGAAGGGGTTAAAGAAGATCTTGAAATAAAAGCAATATTTGAGCTAAATTTTGAAGAAACAAAGGTTTGACAAGCTGCAATAAGGGAAGAGGATTTCAGATATAGAGAATACAAGGGAAGATGCATAGTGTAAATTTAAAGCTAATATTCAGGAAAACAGGAAATTGATTATATGTGATGAGACATCCTCACATTCGCCAATTTATTTTTCATTTCTTAATAATAAAATCAATGTAATTATCCTCTCAGGAAGCATTCTGATGGAAAGCCTTATCTATTGTTGAAAAAAATTAAATACCCAAACTAACCTTGGATATATAACTGAAAGAATAATTAAGAAAGAAAAGGAAGCAAGATGATAAATGATAGATAGATGATAGCTAAATATACATAGATAGATAGATAGATAGATAGATAGATAGATAGATAGATAGATAGATAGATGATAATACATACGTACACACATACATACAGACAGACAGACAGACATAGTGGCTTATCCTCAGATTTTTAGTCAAAGGACTATACTTCCCCTTTTCATTACTTTGGCATTACCTCTCTGATAAGAGACCTATGTGGTACTACATAGAAGCAAATATTTGAAATTCCTATTTTAATTATACGAAGGACTACTGAGTCATCTCCAGGTTGTGGTTATTAATCCCGCTTCAGCCTTTAACTCCAATCTCACTTCATCTTTATGAGTAAATACTGCTACCTGTTAAGTATGCATTCTTTCTTACTTTTTCCTGTGCACTTACAGATGTATGAGTATTCACATTACTATGAGACAAGCTTTAGTCACATACTAATGTATTTTAGGTTATTTAATGTCACTGGTTAATTTATTTTAGTGGGTTCATGTTATTCAATACTATATATCAATATTTTAGTTAAACATTTCACTGTTGTTGGACATGTATGGTTTTCTAAATTCCCTCATTGGATGTTCAAGAATACTGAGGCAAACAAACAAAAACAACAAATATATATATATAAGTGTACGTGTATATATATATGTATATGTGTGTGTATATATATGTATATGTATATATGTATGTATGTGTGTGTGTGTATATATATATATCTTAATTCTTCAGTTCTGGGAAACTTTATTATTTTACTTATTATCCACTTCTACTTCTACTTCTATGTTTTACTTATTCTCTCATTCTGGTTCTCCTCTTAGATGGGTATTCAGACTCCTGGAGCTATTTTATTTCATAGCTTTTTCTTCTTTGTATCTTTATAACTGCGTTTGGAAAGGATACTTTGTCTTAATATTCTAGTTTGCTAATTTGATTTTCATTACTTCCATTCTACTAGTCATCCCATCTATTATGGTGAAGTTTCTTTTAGTAAATATGGTACTACTGTCCAAAAACAGACCTAATTGCTATTTTTTCCTCTGCAATCTGTTCCTTTTTGATCCATTAATTTCTTCTTTGATGATATTAATTATACTTCAAAGTTCCTTCTGTTTACGCTTTGGGTTAGTTCTGTTCGTTGTTTTTGTTCTCCTCAAATATTTGGTAGCTCTTGATCATCTGCTCATGTTTATAGAGGAAAGTATAGGTTCATCAGTCTAGCTGGCTGGAATGTATTTTCTCAACCTGAATGGTAATTCCCGCACTGCTAACAGTCACTGCAATTTTCACTGCAATTTTTTCTTACAGTGTCCCTGGTTTTGGTACTCTTCCAAAATACTAGAAAGCCATCTTACTCAATTCAATTTCCCTAGCTTATGCAACTGGCTTATTTTCTGGATAAGCGAGTACTCAGTCCTGTTATTGAACATAGTTCCCTCCAGGGCACACTTTTGTACTGTGGCTGTTTCTGACCATCAGCTTCATCTGCCATTTGATTTCAGGGATGGATGCCTCAAAATTGCTGTGTCTTGATGGAAAATAACTCTTTCTAGACTTACTGTGAATGCACATACACACATGCACACACACAAACACATACATATGTACCTAAAAATGACAGATAAATATGAGAAAAATTCACCCAATTCATATAACTATATAATTGGTATAAGTAAGGAAGTTACATACAGGCCTTCAGTCCTTGTCTGAATTCAATTCCTTTGAGTATTCACCATTTTCATAACACTATTAGTTAAGATAATTGAATAAATATACTAAAATACAAATATCCTTTATATAAATAAAATGTGGTCAAATGATTGTACTTTCCCTTATTTTTTAGTGTAAAGGGAAATGCTCTTTTCTTCATTTTTCTTGTTTGCTTTAATTTCTTTTTCTTACTTTCTTTTCCAATATTTTCTTCTTTTTTCCTTCTTGTTTATTTATCTCCCCTGAAGATTAAGAAGGAAATGTTTTGCATTATAAATTTAAACAAAAAAAGATGGCATAAAACTGATTCTTTTTTATTTGTCAAAAATTCTATGGCTTTGCTTTGAGTAAAACTGTAAGGAATTTGACATGTCTCTGAGCTTTATTTTCCTAAAAGTAGGTGGACCATATGTTCAATTTTAAACAGGAAAGAAAACAGTACTGTCCTGTTTCAAACGATACATTTAGTCAGCCTACTGACACCTTGAATTTAGCCCAGTGAGACAAAGCTGACATGTACCATTTGAAACGGGATAATACTATTGTTTTCTCTCTTGTTTCAAATCATGCGTCTGGTCAGCCTACCTGAACGTAAAATTATGATAGAAAAGTCTTGCAGTCATCGATTGTGGAATTGATAAGATTTTGTCATCTCCTTTGAAGACAGTATCAAATGATAGCTTTAGATTGTTAAAGACAAAACCACAGGCCCTAAATGATGTCACTTGTACTAAAGCCTGTGATGCCAACACTAGATTTCATACCTGA
The DNA here is from genome assembly GCA_004027555.1 of Craseonycteris thonglongyai. Classification (NCBI taxonomy): domain Eukaryota; kingdom Metazoa; phylum Chordata; class Mammalia; order Chiroptera; family Craseonycteridae; genus Craseonycteris; species Craseonycteris thonglongyai. The sequence goes on from PVKE010031179.1 coordinate 7,375, forward strand.
CCTAAATGCAATTTCAACATCTCCCAGAAACACAGTCTCAATCAAATATTCTGGAATTTTCTGGTGAATATGGTTCTGACAATCTGTCATGTGGGCCTTCTTCATCCATCCCTCAAGCCCCATAGAAAAAAGAGTCAATGTGCATGATTAAAAAAAAAACAAAAAACTGTTGTTTCCTTCCCTCCAAAAATGTCCCAGTCTAAAAATAAACTTGTCTTTTTTGTGTGTGTGAATAGCTCCCTTGCCCCACCCTTCTTCCTAAAAAACAAAATAAGCAAACAAACAAAATCTTCCACTTTGTATAGCCCTGGGTGCCTCCTTCTGGTTGCTAGAGAGAATGCTGCCAGATTCAAGAATCACCTAATAAAGCCAGTTAGATCTTCCAATTTATTCAGATTAACTTTGTTATTCAATAAGATATATAGCTATAGTTTCATATTTTAAAATTTTTTATCTGACATATGAAATGTCTTCTGCCATGTAGCCACGTGCCTTCATTTCAAATGCTTAGCTTAGAGTGTAATTACACGAATTTTATGGTATATTTCTCTCCTCATTCTCCTCTCTCCAGGTTTGCCTTAATAGTAATTTGAGCACATTTCAGATGTAATCAGAAGTATCTGAACTGACAATCAATGAAATACCTCCAATTTGCCCATCAGAGAAACTTGAGAACCAAGAGCTTTAAAGCTTCCAAAGTCTCAGGAGTTTTTCATTCTTATAATTAATATTTTCCCTAGCATACTGAAACATGTGCATCTGTTAGTCTGAATATTTTAATGAGCTAATGTCTACCATATGCCGATTGCAATCTGCACTCACCCTGCTCTGGTGTCTTAATGTTAACTGCTTAGCAGGCCTTACCTTCATCAGTCACAATCATAAACATACAGTTTGCTATTCAGCTCTCATTTGTTGCTTTTGTCACTTAAGAATGGAGAGTGACTCCCTCTTCTTTCAGCTCTGGCAACTGGTCAAGCTGATTAAAGTGGCTGGAACAGTCTTCCTCTCCTACTGTTTCCTGGCTTTCTCAGCCAATAATATTCCTATGAATACTTGGCACAATACTTGACATTTCTTGTTACTATTTCTCAAATCTATTATTTTATATCAGCCTCCACCTCTGCTACCTCATTTCAAGCATTCATCCACTAACCTGGATCACTGCAACAGCCTCATACTTCCTCTGCCTCCAGTCTTCCCTCCTTCAATCTATCCTTCCACTTCGCTATCAAAGCGTTCTTTATAAGGCAGTAATTTTACTGCTTCTCCTTTCTTGTTAGTCCTTCCTATCTTATTGGGCCAACTCTTTCATTGTACTCAGGATAAGTTCAGAATTCTGTGGCATAGCTTTCATGACCCTTGTCATTGAAGTATTTTCTTCTCCAACTTCATCTCTCTCACTATTGCCTACTTATTCTCTTCTGACTAAGTGTACAAAACCATAAGTAGCCTTACATCAGTTGATGCCTGTCCTGTGTGAATCTGAAGTACCCTGCATCACCACACTTCGTTGTAATTGTCTGCTTATGTTTTCTTCTTCCGTAATCGAAGGTAAGCTGTTTGTAGGTCAAGATTAAGCATTGTTCACCATTTTTTCTCAGTTATTACTACTGTTCTGACTTACAAAAGGTATTTAATAAGTGTGTGTGTAAGATGCTATTTAGAGTTGAGCATAATTCTGGGCCTGTACATCCTTGAAAACCCTCTGAGTAGCTAGCTATGAACAATTTCCTACCCCAAAAACTATCTTAACATTTTATGAGTGGATTTAATCACAGAAGTGTTCTTTATGATCTTATAAAGGCTTATACCTAGGTCTGACTTAGATGTGGAAATAATATAATGTTTAAGAAATGTATGGGGAAGCCGGGATGGCTCAGCGGGTTAAGCACTCACTTTGCAGCCCTGGGGACTGAGGATCGAATCCCGGCCCCGGCCCGTGCAGAACCATATGCTGAACTGGGAGCTCCCCCAGTTCAATTCTCTCTCTGTATCTATCTATCTATCTCTCTCTCTCTCTCTCTCTCTCTCATCAAAAATAAATAAATAAATAAATAAATAAAATAGATTTAAAAAAAACAACAACAAAGAAATGTGAGAAATATGAGCATGTGTGCTCATATAAAAACATGAACATTTGAGGAACTACTTGAATAATAATAGTATGGAGCTTATGCTATCTTCCAGGGAATGTGCTCAGCACTGGAGCTACAAACATAAAGCTTGGTCTTTATTTATTAATGAGTCCTGGCTAGCTTAGAGATCTTAACTCACAAAATAGTCCAGATAAGTAAAATAGTGATACTGATGACAATAATGATAATTATCAGAGCTAACATTGAATTAGGCCTCACTATGGGCAAAACTCACCTCTAGTATCTTAGTTTAGTATATTGACTCATTTAATATTCACAGCAACCCTATTAAGTTAGGATCAATTACTTTTCCCATTTTAATGACTGTTACTACATTGGAATGGTTTGAGGAATGACTGTAATGGAAAAAGTATTCAACTCTTCAAAAACGTTTGCTCTAAAGAGAAGCAGAGAAATACTGTTATACAGAAGATGTGAAAGTGAGGTAAAAAGAGGTGTAATAGAGTAAATAAGCTAGTAACATAGGAAATGTTTTTATGAAAGTGGGATGAATAAACTTGAAGTTTTGGAGGCAATATTGTTATTTTTAATGAATAATAGTTGCCAAGTAGCTGAGTAGAGACTGATGCATACAAAGAAAGATACAAATGATTATTTGTAGCAGACTGGTAAATGCTCTTCTATAGGATTGATTATTGTGTAATGGGAGTGAAATGGAGATGTTACTGAATTTCAATCTTTATATATCACTGTGAGGATTCCTTACTTGGCATATAAACAGATAAACTATTCTGTTCAAAGTATATTTTTGAAATGTTTTATGAGTTAATGTAGGACTATGTACAGAATAAAATTTTGACATTAGCCCTTAAAAGTAATGGGTTTATCAATTCACAACACACATTTTTTATATACATATGTAATTTAGCTTAAGAACATTAATATCTAATAGTATCTCCGGTTTTGAATGACTTTGTTTTTTGTTTTTGTTTTTTTTACATTTTACTGGACTTTATTATATAATTTTTCAATATCATGAAGTAAATCATACATACACACTTACAAACATTTGGAGAAGACAGTCTGATTTCAAATACAGGAACATCTTAAATTCTCCAGCACATTTTAGAGCTAAGATAGACCAAGAGAGTTTTGGTGACTTGTTTTAAATATCACTTACCGTATTTTCCGGCGTATAAGACGACCCCCTAATTTTACAGTTAAAACATAGGTTTAGGCCTATATTCGCTGTATAAGACTACAGCCTCGGAAGTGGGGGGTAGTCTTATACAGCGAATATAGGCCTAAACCTATGTTTTAACTGTAAAATTAGGGGGTCGTCTTATACGCCGGAAAATACGGTATTTAGCTTGTGGTAAAGTTTAATTTACTCTAATTGTTCACACATTAGTTTGTACATTAATTCTTTTCCAATCATGAGTTCTTTTATTGGAAAGTAAAAATATATTTATATTCATTTATGTGTATATGTATATTCCTTAGCAACCAGTCTTCTAATTGGAGTAAATGTGAGGAAGTCTGAGTTGCAGACTACGTGAGTCATTGTTGTGCTGCAAGCAGACACATGAAACGGGATGTACCTCTGAGTCACTTTCATTTTCACCTTTGTTCTTCTGCCTGTGGTGTGCCAGCAATCAGTCACATTCACTTTGTCTCATGAAAATATATTGTTGTTGTCCTTCAGCTCTCTCCTCAAAGCTTCGAAGCCCCCAGAGGCATTTAAAAGACAAAAAGATCAATCTGGCTTTTAGAATGTTAGAAGACTGCATTAACCCCTGGCACACACTGGTATCACAGTAGAAGGTAATGGACCTCTCAATCCTAAAATTTATAAATTGGCTTTTTTCAAGAACATATGACCCAAGTCACACTATCCATTCCCAGAATTGCTTCTCTCATATAATAATCCATTTCAGCCCACTGAGTGTCCACAGATATGCGATTCATGAGTTACACCATAGGAGGGAACCTATTTGTGTCATGCTTTTGGAGCCACACAATCGCACATCTTCCTGCAAGGATAACTCAATATCACAACTAGGCAGCCAACTATACATTCTTCATAGGTATGTTGGTTGAGTAGCACTAATCTTTAGATAAGTTAATTTGGACAAAAAAAAAATTACAAAAATAAAAATTTCAGCCAACGAGGATACTGGGATAACTCAACAGGTTGAACTTTTGCCTTGCAACTATGATGTCCCAGGATCGAATCCTGATTCCAGCCCATGCAAACCCACATACTGAACTGCAGCGCAACTGGTAACCACTGGGATGGTGGTGAAACTTCTTGCCTCCCATGAGGGAGGCCCCCAGTTTGGTTCCACTCTCTGTGGCCCCACATCTACCTGTGTGAAATGAAACTATGTCAAAAAAAAAAAAAAAAAAGACCTAGTGATATAAATGATAGTGACTGCTCTGGGCCCTCTCTCTTCTCTCTTCTCTCTCTCACTCTCTCTCTCTCTCTCTCTTTCTCTCTCTCTCTCTCTCTCTCTCTCTCTCTCTCTCTCTCTCTCTCCTCTCCTCTCAAACAATAAAGTATATCTTTTTAAAAATATTTCAGGCAACAAAATCAATTCACACAGCCACAAATTTATGTTACTCAAATCATAGCTCTTACATGTATCCTCTAGAAAAATAATACCAAGTTTTCACAGAAATAAGATTGAAATACACAGTTTTGCAAGGTAAAACCCTGTAACTGATAACCCAGCTACCAAAAAATAGACTACACTGGAAAATAGATTTGAAGGACTCAGAAGTAACCATTTCAAATGTTTCTTTAAGCCCTACCAATATAATAACTCAAAAAAACTGAATAAATATAAAGAACTAAATAAGTGAATTAACATCTTTTTTTGTTATCCCAAAAGTATTCTGTGAAAGAGAAAGCTAAAAAGCAATGAGTTCCCTGTGTGACAAAAGCAGTAATTTTTTTTCTTGTATGCAGTCATGCAGTGCTTAGGGAGTCTACCCAATGTTAAGCACAAAGCAAATAAACACTTAAGCTAATATCAAAAGAAACTGTCATAATGCTGCATATTATGTTAAGATTTAACAAATAATTCTTGTTTTTAATATGTATTTTATTGTTTGAGAGACGAGAGAGAGAAGGGTATAGGGCCCAGAGCAGTCTCCACAGTTGCACATCACTAGTTGTGACATAGTTTCATTCCATACCGGTGGATGTAGAGCCGCTTGGGACAGAGCCAAACCATGGGCCTCCCTCATGGGCAGCAAGAAACTTTGCCGCCATCCTAGCAGTTACCAGCTGTGCCACAGCTCAGCACATGGGTCTGCATGGGCCAAGGCCAGGACTCCATCCCCGGACCTTGTGGTTGCAAGGCAAGTGCACTACCTACTGAGCTATCCCAGTGTCCCCCCAAAATAATTCTTAATGATCAAAGCATACATATTATAAAGAAAGAGAACTGCAGTATCACTTTGCCATTTCTATTAACTTGAAATGCCAAGCAATTTACAGGAAAATGAATCCTTCCCTAGAAAACAACTTATTTATTATATGGTACATTAACATTTTGCTTTAGCAATGTCCAAGAACTCTGTTGGTTGCTACATGATAAGCAGGAAACTTAGAAAAGAAACTTACCGGTAGCGATAAGGCATATATTAAATATACATGTTCCTGAATAAACAAAAACTATTCCACTTAACAGCACACAGGTGATGTGTGATCACCATTTGTCAGTGAAGAGGAACTGCAAAAAGATAATAAAACCTTTTATATGTCTTTCACAATTCATCTATTTCATGTCAACACTATGTCAAATGTATACAGTTTTTTAATGTTTTTACATTCATCCTCTGCAGATCCTTTGGTGATATTGATGGTTATTCCAAACAAAGAATCCTTGGAAATACTAGACTCTCTTGACCATTTAATGTTAGTGTCCAGAATAAGCAAACTATAGAAGAGCTGCAGCATCCTCACAGTGCTGGTTTATTATAAACAGTGCATGTGCCCATGGAAGAAGTTTATCATACACACACACACACACAAAATTAAGAAAGCAACCATAATCTGTATTCCCTCCATCTGAAGATGTTCGTGTAAAACTTCTCACCTTTTTAGTTATGAACATATGCACAACCCTATTCATCTACAATATTAACAAAGTATACTTATGACTGCATACACTATTCCATTCATTACAAGTAAATATTTACTGTTGTTGCTATTCATTTCTCAGCAATATACAATCTTATATGTCATATAAATTTTTTAAAACAACATACTAATAAATGATGATCCCACACTCCCCAGGCATGTAAGCAAGTAAATGAGTGATGAAAACACAGAAGTTGCTAAGGGCAAAATAGTATGATACATTTAAAATGTATACACATATAATTTTTTCTCATATATATTTATGAGAAAGAGAATCTCTGATCAAATTGCTTGCAATGAAGAGAACAATGTTTTTATAAAGTTATCTCAGGGGAAGCCGAGATGGCTCAGTGGGTTGAGCGCTCACTTTGCAGCCTGGGGACCGAGGATCGAATCCTGGCCCGTGTGGACCCATGTGCAGAACTGGGGAGTTCCCCCAGTTAAGTTCTCTCTCTGTCTCTGTATCTCTCTCTCTCTCTCTCTCTCTCTCTCTCTCTCTCTCTCTCCCTCTCTCTCTGTCAAAAAAAAAGTTATCTCAGATTAATAGGATTATAAATCATACAAAAAAGATTTTATATATAATAAGTGATGTAACAAAATTGCTTACATGTATGCCTCAGTGATATAAACAAAATGGCAAAAGGTAAAAAATACTTGGGTAAAGTACTAATTGAAAAATGCCACTTAGTATATATATAATCTCTAAATAGATATATTAATATAAAGTTCATTAAAACTCCAGAAGGCATCAATGTTCCAAAATTTCTAAGAGGGAAGTGATGACTTGAAATTGTTAGCAAGTGCCATGGTCTACACAAAAATATGAAAGTAATACAGGAGGAAACATCAGCATATTTTACTGCTACATGAAAGAATACTGAGTGTTGGTGAAGATAATTAGGAATTATTATCCTGAACAGGTCTTCAGCACTGACGACATTGGTCTATCATAAAAACTCCTTAGAGAAATAGCCTTAAGGCAGCAAACCTCAAATTAATCATTTTTAGAGTTAATGCTTCAGTAGACTTCAAGAAACATCCCATAGTTCTCTAGAATCCTGAACATTTTTCTTTTGTAGAAAAGGGAACTAAATCTCTAATTCCTGAGTAAATATGTTTAAAAATGAAATTTTTTCATAGTTGAAGACATAATTTAAATGTTTATTCAATTGAATTTAACAGCAAAAATTGTATCAAAAGTTTTACTGGGGAAGCCGGGATGGCTCAGTGGGTTGAGCGCTCACTTTGCAGCGCCAGGGACCAGGGATCGAATCCCGGCCCCGGCCCGTGCGGAACCATGTGCTGCGCTGGGAGCTCCCCCAGTTCAATTCTCTCTCTCTCTCTCTCTCTCTCTCTCTCTCTCTCTCTCTCTCTCTCTCTGTTCCTCAAAAATAAATAAATAAAATATATTAAAAAAAAAGTTTTACTAAATCTGTACAACACTCCTATTCACTAATTACATTCCATGCTTAGCCTACATTTGAGATTCTGTTTCTTTCCAGTAAGACTTATCCTTTAGTTCATGGATCAACATAAATTTAAAGCACTCAAGGGCTACCCAAAATAGATATATACTTAACCATATAGTAGATTTAATTAATAAATAATTCTCAATTTACATTGAAATAATAATTTCTGCTTTAACAAAATTAAATGATTTATGAATAAATTAATCAATTCACTCTTGATAAAATGTATTAGAAACTATGGAGTGAGGCCACAGTTAGTGTTTAAGCTTTCTCTTCAGTGATAATAGATAAACCATTGAAACATTCACAAAACTTTGGTGTTGTGCTTTAAGTCAATTCACATCTCCTACCGATTAGACACTTGCTCTCGGAAGTTATAAGAGAAAACCTTCAAAGCATGGCTGGCATCACTGAGTGATGATGTGGCATAAAAGGAATGGGAATAAATATGAGGCTGACTCCAAAACACTTGAGCTGAGCAATTCCTTCTTCCAGGCTTCTGACTCCCTGATGAAGCAATGGAAATCAATCATTTCCTCAGCACAAAGCTCAACCTTCAGAAAAGGGTTGAATGATGTGCTGCAACTTTATAAAGAGGTGCAGAGACCTTCATTAATAGTCCACTCAGCTAAGTCACTTTAAAAAAAAGTAATAAAGTGATCTTGAAAGAACTTTCAAAGTAAGAGAGATCAGAATCTGATTAAAATCACATCTGATTAGCCATTCTTGACTCCGTTTTTCCAGAATTTCCCCGGAAAATATACCAATGAAGACACACAAAATGATAAAATTTCATCAAAATACTGAAAAATAATACTGATAAGCCTTTCAGTAGATCTTGAAGGAAATTCTACTAAATGCATGATATATAGAGGTGAATAAAGAATCAGTCTTAGAAAATTTGTGATCTAACACCTGAAGAGAGAAAAACGCCCCCAAGAAAGTACAGAAACTCTTTTACCATGACATGAATCTTGGTTCAAAGGCTCAGGACAGCCTTTTCTGTAGATGTTATTGTTTCATTGAAAGCACACATCCAAAATTCATGAAACGTAAAATTCTTGGTATGACCAAGTATTATCTATACTGAAGTTCCGTGTCTGCATAGCTCATCTGCAGCTTATTTATGCAGTCCTGGTTAAAGCATGTCTAAGCAGTTCAAATAAGGTTTTACTGCAGGCACTCTTCGTAGAAATGGTTACTGAATCATTCCTCAGGGATGAGTCACCTCAATAAGAATAATTGTGATTAAGGAAGAAATTTTAGTTAGTGACGAGGAGCAGGCAGGGTGCATTGTTAAGGTTAGCTAGAGGGAACACATGTCTGTGGATAGGAAATGTAGTCAGGATAATTCGGTGACAGATTGTGCTACTATAGGTGAGTACAGCATCTCCCCAAGCCCCTCACACCCTTCTGGTTGGCCCTGAAACAGAGATGACCAGGAAGAGACCTAGATGTAAATCAGTTTAATTTTACTTATTGGGATGTGAATATTTTCCATAAGCAGCTTCTTTGGATCAATTCAACTAATCATTTGGGAATCAGAAGTAGAAATTTTAAAACTGGTTCACGTTCATGGGTAAGAAGATTTGTACTCATGAAAGACATGTAATTTAGATGAATTATATGTTTTCTCAGACTGGTTCAAGCATCGTCTGAATTTAAAACAGGCTCAAAATTGGTGCCTCTTAAATGTGAGGTGGGTTCTCTTTACTGGAGAAAGACCTCATAAATCTATGTGTGTGTGAGATTAATAACTGGGAGTCCATAATAAGCACCTGAATGAATAAAAAGGAAATATAATCCACGGGGAGTAGGCAGAAAGGGCAAAAAATACTTGTGAGGAATTAGGACAATGGATGTGTTTAAAACAGCACAACCTTGTCACACCTTTTCAACTATAATTGCAACCTACAATGTGTCAAAAAAAAAAAGGTGGGGGGGGCATAAATTGCAAGCTGTGTTATAATTAAAAAAAAACAACTTATCACTGTAAGTGCTTTGAATGATCTTAAATGCACTTTGATGAATTTTAAGCTCCAGAATCCAGGTGAAATACATTACTGTGAATATAAAGATATACAGTGTATGTTTACATGATAAATATTTGCTTAATGGCTAACTTACCTAATTGAGGATATAAAGAAAACTTTCCTGGAGGAGGTGCAAGGAAGGTTTCTCTCAAAGAACTCAGTAAGTTTTTAGTGTGTTGCGTTGACAAATATCAGAAAATGAAAATAACATAAGCAAAACCATAGATAAGGTAATAATGGAGCCTAGAAAAGCAATTCTAAATACGGTAGGGGAAGAATGTGAGGTTAGGCAAAAAATATGTATTAAGGCTCTTCTGGACAGTAACTTAATGCAATGAGGCAAAATAATCCAAGATTGGGGCCACTGGAGGCATGCACGTAATCTATACAAATTGTAGTTCATAGGCACTGGCTGGCCTCTGAAGGTAGCCACGCCTTGTATGCTCAGGACAACTAACCAGTTTAGTAAGCTAAAGTGGTTAAAATGAAAGGATGCTGTGAGAGTTGCTGAGTTAACAGCTGATCTGGCACATACATAGAGCCATTTTAGCTCAAATACAGCAGGAAAAAACCTAGCACCATGGTGAAAAGTGGTACAGGACCTATTGAGTACATATTGGAAGTGGGAACTGAGAGAAATTCCCTGGGAAATTTAAGCAAAGGTCAAGAAAAAGTTAAGATCAGTTTCAGCCATGGCATTCACCTCTCTTTGGTCCCATCACATACATCTTAATGTAGCTCTGCTTAAGGATAAGAATTGTTTTATTTTTCCTATTAGTATGAATTTTAGTAACCCTTTGTACAATTTTTTGTCAGATTCATGAGCATTCTGGAATTAGAGCTACTATGAAGGAATGACATGTATGATATAATAATGACTACTGTATTAAGTAATTTGATTTTGGAATGCAAGTGTTGGTTTGTATCAACTTAGTAAAAATGTAATGCAGTTTCATCACTGATGATAAACCCAATATATATGTATATTTATATATAATTTATATATATAATTAATTTGGGCCTGGGTAGTATTTTTTTTTTTTAAGATTTATTTTATTGATTTTTGACAGAGAGAAACAGAGAGAGAGAGAGACAGAGAGAAGGGGGAGGGCCCAGAGCAGTCTCCATAGTTGACAGTTTTCCATATAGTTTCACTCCACAGGTGGGCACAGGGCTGCGCAGGGCAGGAACCGGGCCGGGAGCCTCCCACATAGGCCCCGGCAAGAACTGAACTGGGGGCACACCCCAGCTCAGCATGTGGGTCCGCATGGGCCGGGGCCGGGATTCGATCCTCAGTCCTTGGGGCTTCAAAGCGAGCGCTTTACCCGCTGAGCCATCCCAGCTTTCCCCTGGGTAGGATTTTTAAGTTTCTTTTATCTCAAATAACTTTCTTTACCCTTAGAGTCTTCCAAATTTTACAGCTTTATTTCTTTCCTCACTTTCACAGGCAAACCTCTACAATGGTTTGTCTATGTATTATATCCCAAAGTTCAAGCTATTCTATATATCAACCCTCTTTTCCAACCTCATATATCTGTCTATCCTCCAGCTATATTCCTAATGTGGGCCATTATTTGTATTTATTTATTTATTTATTTATTTTGCTCATGGTTTATTGTGTTTCCTAATTGGTTCTACCTGTTTCCCTTAGAGGCTTGTTCTCCTCGAATCCATTCTTTAAATGCAGCAAGAATAATTTTTTTTCCCTTAAGTTTGCTTATGCCATTGCATAATAGTTTTTCAATATACCATAGCAGCCTCTGACTCCTGCATCCCTCTGGCTATCCCTTTCACACTCTACCTTGCAACCAAAGTTGTCATTTTCTACTTACTGGAGCAGGCCATGCTCTCTCAGGCCTCTAGCCCCTTCATGATCTGGAGCCTTTCAGTCCTTGTTGTTCTGCCTAACTAGATCCTAGTCTATATGACGCACTTAGACATCACACCCTGGAACCGGGAAACACCTTGTACTCTGCACATTATACAATTTGTTACTCTACATTTATTGCTGCTTTGTATCTCCATGAAACTCTTAGTTCCAAGAGGCCAGCGGGGGGGGGGGGGGGGGGGG